>JAARMF010000238.1:63461-115744 GCA_022844705.1 Toxascaris leonina
GGGGGGGGGAGGAAGAGTGGAGACGGTGGTCGCGACACAATTGTGAGGGGGCAATTCGTGCATGCACACCTAATATCCAATATCGATAAATGGTACTCGAAATTCACTCACCCTTCCCCCTTCCCACTTTCATCCTCCAGGTAAAGTGAATAGCTACAAAATATATCGTATCTACACGTACGTGTAGAATGTGGTTGCGCGTTTTTGTTTTGAGCCTTTGAAGTAGTAGTTTTTCACTCTTTTTGCCATGCTATTTAGGGGTTTGGCGCCCTTTGATAGGAAGTTTAAGAAGTTTAGTGGCAAATTTTTCACTTATATTTTTTCCGCACGTTAAGGTGATGAGGGAGAAGGAGGAAGTTGATAAAAGGAAGCACTGCTAAGCGAAGTGAGAAAAAAAGATGAAGATACTGGCTATAGATATGAGATGACCTTTCGTTCCCTTCCTAATAAACCGTGATTTTGCATCGCGATTTCGAGCTGTCGCTTCGTTTCTTCATTTGAGTGTGATTCGTTGATGTTGTCTGATGGCCGTGAGACTGATTTCGCTCCCATTTCACATGTTGATTGATGCTGAGACTATACGACCTTCTAATAATGCGTCAGGCTGATTGCTGAGAAAAACATCTTTTGCGTTCGGCGCTTCGACCGATAATTAAGTAGGCGGGCAACGACATGAAAGCTTATTATGCTTGGATTATGAAGAGTGTGCCTTCTCTGCATCCAATACAAAATTTTCTTTTTCTTCACTCACTAATTTACAATGCCTTATTTGTACTAGAGGTTTCTTTTAATGGCAATTCGCATCAAAGATTCGTTTCTCTTTGCTTGGTGTATTCGCTTTTAATGAATGATTGTTCTGTAGAGCACGATAAAGGCGGAAGCGCTCAGACGAGCTTCGACGCAACAGGCGGTACAGGCAGAGGCCGAGGAAATCATTCACACGATGGCTCACAGAATTCAGATGCCAGCTGTGCGCTTAGTTGGTTATGCTATTGTCACTGTCGTAAAGGTGAGTGTGCTATAATTGAGTGAAACTGTTCGATTCCTGCGCAAAAAGATGCACTCGAAGAAATGAGCGACTGTCGGATGTCCATCGGGCGCAATGGGACTGTGTAGGCTGGTGGATGAGCCGAGTTTTATGATCTTACAATTGAATAGATCGTAATTTCGTTTCGTCTGCATGACGTATTATCTTTCCTTCTACTGAGCACCCTTTTTGAAATTAGATAGAGATCAACATAACCCGAGTAGATTTCATCTCGACGCCTCAATTTTTGAGTTTTTGATCAAGGAGAAGGTCAAAATGTCACTATTTTGGTATTCATTTAGAGACTGTTCGATGGAGTCTTCGTCAACAGCGCTCAGCTCCAGCGTATTCGCGAGCTATTCAATAATGATGCCGTTGTCTTCATGCCAACTCATAGAGTCCGTATCATTTTCAGTTTAATTGCAGCTGCTTTCAAAGTTCTTTCTGCTTAATTCACTCGGTTTGTGCTAAGTCATATAAAAAGTGTCTTTGTTATATTTTCATCCGCTGTGCTCTGTTCAAAAGGCCAAACCGCAAGTTTAAAGGGGGTTCGTGTCACGGCTTTTGGGCTTTCATTTCTCTAATTGAATGTACGGTTGACTGTTAGTTGTATATAGTCACGAGTGAGAATAATTGAAGTGAATTGACTTCACTTTGATTAGCAACTAGACACGCTTTGGCGAAATGTTCTCATTTCTTGAGCTTTTGCTTTCACGTTGCGAATTTTTTTTGCACAGTGAGGTGCACTGGGAGATTGTATAGTGGAGCTTGTTTTCTCCATCGATTACTGCAACGCAGCATGTAATTCTCGACTTGTTTTGTAATATCTCTTGTTTTCATTTGTTCCGTTCACTTTTTTCTCGGAAAAGCGACACGTATACAACATTGCATAAATGTGATAGTTAGTAAGAATATATAAAGCATCCTCTCTGTGTCAAAACTAACACTTGTTCACGTCTTCCCATCAAAACGAATACTATTTATGAGATTTTCCACAAAACGAAAGAATCATTCATTCGCGCAGGAATGCTATTCCAATAGAAATTGAATATATTCCGTAACTGTGCAAGAGTGTACCACTATCGGTGATATTTAGACAAGGCAGTTTACTCTTGCAAGGATATGAGTGATACGAGCAGCGTTGCTTTCACTTTCATCACTACAACTCTTCGCTGGTTGTACTGCTTTTTCAGGAAAAAAAAAACGTTCGGTTTTTTCAGACTTATATGGACTTTCTGTTGATATCATTGCTCTGTTTCGACCACGATATTCCTTTGCCGGCAATCGCTGCTGGAATGGATTTCATGAATTCAAGGTTCATGGGTGAAGCGCTACGTCGATGTGGCGCATTTTTTATTCGACGACAGTTCGGAAATGTAAGGGATAAGGTTTTTTTGCATTTGCCACATCCAGTTTGAATTATGTTTATCATAAAACGTCCTCTATATCTTCCTCGACTTGCATGTTTAACAACCTATGCAAGCTGGCAGAGGATATATGTTCTTGTAATTTTTTCAAACATATTTATGAAGTTTTCAGCGGTGGTGTAAATCGAGATAAAGTTTTCTGGTTTACCTCGTCTAAGACCTGATTAGAATGATGAGTTTGTATTGGCTGTGTCATAGACAGTAGCAATGGAGGGAAACGTCAAGGGAGGCCTTCCTCCTGGTTGACTTTTGCAATGTGTTTACCTTTCTATGTGTCTTTCCTTGAGGTTCATTGATAAATGAAGTATAAATAACGAACGTTATATATAGATAATTGAACTAGATTAGTCTTCGTTGAATCGAGGAAGTGGGATTTGTCAGATATTTTGAAACGTGTGCGTGTTCTGTTGTGAGACGTTTTCAGTTAACGGTTATTGTTTTAATGATACTGTTCTCAACATTTATTTTCAGGACCAGCTCTATTGGTCGTTGTTCACCGAATACGTTCAAACTCATTTAATCAGCAATGATCATCCGGTGGAGTTCTTTGTGGAGGGGACGAGAAGTCGCTCGGGCAAAAGCATTTATCCACGATACGGTCTACTCCAGATACTTGTCGAGCCGTTTCTTCGCTGTCAGCTTTACGATCTAGTACCTTATTCATTCTCGTTACGCAATCACTGTTTTGCTTTATTTGAAGGCATATTATTGCAGTCGCGTTTGTCTTTATCTTTTCTAAATTGAACATTTTCTGTTCTTATTCTTCTCAAAAATTCATTAGGTTTGACGAGGTTCATTTATCTCATATCGATACGAAGCATTAAAGTTTTGGAAAGGGTGATTTATAGATCACACTATGTTTCCCATTTTGATCAGCAACAGTGACATGTATTCCATCTCATTGAAGCAATTATTCAATCGCATTGTAAAAAATGTGATTCCCTTTTGATGAGAAAAAAACCGCGAAATTCTTATTTCGATTTGAGTTCTAAGTGAGTGTGAACCCCATGCTCAGCATTCAACACTCTCCCCACCCTCTCCTCCTCCACCCTATGTAAAAGTGCGCATGGTTCACGTCGATTAACTCAATGCTCTAAACCTCACAATTCATCACTGGGCACTTTCTGCACAGCACGTAATTTGCTTATCTGTGGTGTTCCGTTATTTCATTTCCATACAGGAACTTCAGCCATCAAGTAGTGAGAAAGGGGGTTTGATCTTACGCGGTTTCGTGGATCCATTGAAGTGGTCTCGTAGGCTTTGTTTCACAATCCGTAATCAACAATTCCGATGCCATGTCATTACCAACTGATATTTCTGGAAGAGGAATCCGTTTCCATTACATAACGTTCGCTTTGCAGGTTGTTGTCCCGGTCACGATCAATTACGACAAGATACTGGAAGAGTCACTTTACGCTTACGAACTTCTGGGCTTTCCGAAGCCAAAGGAGTCTACCTCTGGTAAGTGATGTTCGGCAAGACGTCTATGCTTTGTGTTTTAGCAGCCCTATTCATCTAAGTGAAGGTAGTGAGTTCGAAAAGAGAAAGAAAGACCCTGACGATGCATTTGGAGTGGTATCCCTTTCTTATGGAGACTTTGAAAGGAATGCAACGATTTTTTTTTTTTTCAACTCTGTGAGAAGAATCAGCAGCATTCAAGTGAAAGGCGGGAATTGATCTAATTAACTAATTTTGGTTTGAGGTATTTTCTGTATATGAAGGATGATTCGCATTTGCGGCTGATTTAAGTTTTTAAAGTTGTTCGTGCTGGAATGTGTTTTTGTTGCTGAAGTTGCAAATACGTTCAGAGTTTGAATTTTGGTCTCCTCGATTCTTGATATCCTAGGAATAGTTGTTATCTGTTATGCACAGGGCGGATAGTAGAAGTGGTGCCAGAATGGTTTACGATAAATTCCTACTCTTCACCAAGGAGTTATTACATTCGAGGCGAACGTGTAACCACGTTTCTGAGAATGGACCTGTTACTGGTGGTTGGTCGAGGAGGAGGAGAGGGACTTGTTTTCGACTTTTTACAGCATTATGAGATCAGTTTTGTTCTAGCATGAATGAAATTCTGTTTCCATGCCTCATTTTTTGGGTTTCAGGGCTTCTGAAGGCACGTCACATTCTTAATAAACGTTTCGGTCGAATCTACATGACATTCGGGAAACCAGTTTCAATTCGCAAATATTTTAATGCGTCACTTCAACGCTTTGAGCTTGCTTTCCAGGTGAAACTACTGATCGCACACTTTTTTTTGCTATGTACTTGTTTTTCTTTCGTTGCTCAAGCGATCGTAGCGCAAAAAATATCGGTCGCTCTCTTTGCATATGAGTTCGACGTTTGCGACATCGGACGCTGACTAACGAAAGTTTCGATTTGAAGGCGACCTGAGGTCAAAACCGAACCTTTTGCCGTCGCGATTATGAGGATGGGTCGTGATCAAATCTAACGAAAGCCTGGCTGACTGCTAATGTGGTGATGAATGTCCAGATCGAGTTTTATTTGACGATAAATGTTATTCTGTCTGAACATTTTCTTTATGACTGCTGGTTATTACTGAAAGTTTTAGCCCGACATGGTGTTCGAAGTTTCTGAAAAGGGGAAGATGGCGATAAGGAAATTTGGGCATGACATTGTTCGTGTTCACAATGAGAATAACGTGACAAGTATTTGGCCGTATGCATGCGCCGTTCTCCTTAAGGTAATCTCCATGATTGTTTTATGTTTTTGACGTCATTTTTTATTTGTTTGGTTTAGTAGCGTCATATTATCTGAGGCGACCGGAACTACGTCCTGCTTTCGCGGTCGATGTATGATCTCATAGTTGATGTTGACATTGTGAAAGACTACGTAACGAGTCAGTCCTAATCTATCACTGGCATGATACTTGTCAAGTCGCGGGTTCGTTGTTTTTTCTTTGGGGAGGGGAGGGGCAAGTAATAGAGAAAACAATGCCAGCAAGTGCTTGATATGGAATAAAATTTATGTTATATTTCCAGTTAAAAGCAATTCGATTGCAGTTGTTTGACGAGAGGCGAACCTCAAATCGTGACGAGTTGGTGCCATTAGGCGAGCTGATTCATTATCTCGAGGAAATTATAGAGCTTGCTAAGCACCTCGAAAAGCGTGTATATATTAAAACAAATGTGGCCAATGACTTGAGGTATCTCTTCACGCTTGTCGCCAGCTTATGTTTGCCTAGTTATTATTTGTCCAGGAATGACGAATTGTTTTGCAAGCAAGTTGTGCCCGCATTGGTGGCCACATTTCGTTTCACATATTTGCGCTGATCGTATGTTTGCGGTTCGTAGTTACAGTATTAGAATTCAGAAGTTTCTTTGTATTATTAAATTTGCTTTTATTTGAAGTTACTGCATATACATAGTGGTGCCGATGAATACTTTAATTTGTGAGCAACCGTTCAAACGGCTAGAATGATAAGATGGAGTCGGAAACGGAAGGACGTGAAGGTAGATTGATGAGGGGATATAGACAGGTGAGGGTCGCCGTCTATTCTTACGTCTGGTATTGCCATTGATGAGGCGATAGGTTCCGCCTGTCTCCTATGTTGAACCGTTTCTTTTCTATGAGGTTTGACATTTGGAAGGAAAAGAAACGGAGCAGGAAAAAAAGTTTCCTCTCTATCGCCGTAAAGCATGCAGAAAGTAACGATGTTTCTGTCCATACTTTGGTCATCGCAAACACCGCAAATGCACATTTGTTAACAAGTGGGCATTTACGGTGGTTGCGATGACTACGCAAAAAGATATTTAATCGCTAAAATCACTTTCAGAATTCGCGGATTATTTGTTCAGAAATCATCTCTATGTAGTAACTAGGATCCCCTCCCTCATTTGTTATTAAATTGTTTGTGTGCGTTAGATGTAGTTCTGTTTTGTCATAACATTGATTGACGTCGTGTGCACATAGTGATGGATGAAGAAGAAAGCTTGAAGCATGTGCTGTTAGCTATGAACTTTCAAATTTGCTTTCTGCTTTGTCGAGCATTCACGCTGCTGGACTATTGAAATGATGCGATTGTTGTTTGCAAATCTTTAAATGACTTTTGTATGTGAGGTTTGCGGCTGCTTACTCAAGACTTTTTGTTCCCACTTTAATGGCGTTTTAATAATTGTTCTATTTGATTAAGTATCATTATGATCCCCAGTAAGGCCATCTTTCCATCTTGCAGAGCTATTTTTATGCACTTAGAACAATGAGATGAGTATCATCTCATTTCTTGAAATCAAGATGACCACAAGTGTATATGCTTTATTTCGGTTGACTTGCAGTTCTACGACGTTCAGTCATATAATTTAGATCGGAGCGCGTTGCTCATTTGAGAAGTGCTTCTCGTTTCATCTATTCGTGCGCTATTTTTAATGATTGCAGATACTATCTTGAATTGCATTCGGACCTCTTTTGCCCTTGCGATGACTTTATTTCCGCAAGCAGCATTCTTCGACTGGCTGAATTTCCGCTTGCTGAGCAGGGGATTATCGATCAGCATCGCCTTGAGCGCTCAGTTGCGCAGATCATATTATCGAATTACTCCAACCAGGTATGTTGGCGGTTTTGGAACTTTTTATTACGTCTAGCAGATGGCTTCTCTGCGAAGCATAGTATATGAGCACATATTGCTTCTCACTTTTAGAGCCGGTGTTATGTATAGGCCAGAATAAACGGAACTGGTAAGTAAAGGCATGTGAGATGTGAAAATATGGCAATGCGCTGTTGTGAATCATTTGTGCTATATGATGTTTTGCATTGCTTAACTGCTCAGTGAAAGCGTAGGACGTTGATTGCTCGGGTGTTGAGTAGCAACATTATTCTGTCACAAGCCGTATAAAAAGTGTCGTCGCCATCATCAACATTCGAAAATGATTAGACGTAACAGGTGTAAAAATTGTCCTTTTTAAGTAACCTTTCCTTTCCCTCACTACACCCCATCCGCTGGCTTTGCCTGTGCATTCTTTTTTATGTTTTCGCTGTGAATGGCGCTTCGAAATTAGCTGCAGCTGCCGCAGCTTATGCCGTTGCGTCCTCTAGGTATGCGTTTATTCTGCTTAGCACCTCGCTGTGGAAGTGCGAACATATATTGAGCACGATATTAAAACAGTAATTGCGTCACAAATATATATTTCAGGGAAGAGTTGATTTCAGATGGTGCACGATTTCGCCGATATGGGTTTGATTTGCGCAGTACTCGTATCGAAGAAACAGATCCATTGTAGCGAGGCGATGAACTTGTTTTGGTAATTGGAATTTGCTTGGATAAGTTGTTTTTTGTTGGGAGTATCATTGGTGGTGAGCGGATTTCCACTATAAAGGTGAAGGGCGAGAAGGAAAGGCGACGCAGTCTTTCAATTATCTTCTGCACTGGAGGCCTCTGCAACATCTAGCAGTTTGGGTTATCCTAATGATAACCTCAGATCGTATCTAGAGAATGTGAATGCCGTTGCAAGGATTCAGCGGTGCGCTTGAAGCGTAATTTACCTGGATTCCATCAATGAGGGAAGGAGATATCTCTAAATATCTTTTGGTCTGCGATTTTCAGGCTTGCTTACTTCAGAACTCGTGAAGATGGATAGGTCTGCTTCGACCAACGATGCTTTGGTTGAATGCTTTGGAGTATGAAGTTTGCACTTTAGTGGCAATCGATGGTTCTCGCTCAAAATTTGAAATTTTTCCGTCGGTCTTTCTAATATCCCGGGCTGATTGATAGTGGCCCGACCATCTTCATCATTGCATTTCCTCTCATCTTTCCGAGGATTGTTTACTGGTGCGCTTATTGTCCTTCACATGAAAAATATGGGTTTTTGCATCTGTCAGCAGATGAATCGCGGCTGGTATATAACATTAATTTATTTTCCAGTCGCAAAGACACCTGAAGCTCTCTTTGCACCCATCGTTGTCAGTATATGGTTGAGCAACATTTTTCTGAATTTTCACTTGGGATATAAGGTGTTCGATGAGTTTTGAAATTTGTTCGGTGTTCTGTTTAAAGAGGTCCGCTTAAAATGCTCCCTTCTAGCCGTCTGCGCTCTCTATTCGACCATGAATTTGTCTGTCTGCCTGGGGAAGACGAAGCGCAGGCGAGCTTCATCACGGCCCTGAAGGTTCTTCACCGAAGCGACTGTATCGACATCCATAGTGACATAATCAGCATCAAGTGCAAAGGTGCCGTGCTAGCGATCGCATCGCTTATTCATGTAAGCGTTTTTCTTGATGTATTGCGCCCAGAGACAAATCGTTTTGTACATGTTTGCACACAGTTGAGATATTTTCACAGTGGAAATTCCCGTATACTATTCGAAAACATAATACATAAATTTCCTAATACAACAGTTTTCACCTATCTCATGGTTGATTAAATGACACAGCTTCGTCCAGTGCTGGAGAAATGGCTTGAAATGTTAGGAACAATGGCCAGAGGAAATTCGGTGACATCTTTATGATGGAATCGCGTATGCGGAAATGAGCTTAAGGAATAATCAAAAAATGAGATTTCGGACTCGCCGTAAAGAGTTCGGCACACCATTTGGCATAATGCTGACTTTCTGTGCAGGTTCCTTGAACTTTCCGGTGAGTACTTTTGAGGTAAAGGATATGTTCAACTTGCTTCCCCTCCGTCGAGTGGAAAATGCTTGAGGAAAAGGGGAAGGGGGAGAGGTCTTGATTCACGTTCGAAATTCGGGTGGAGCACAGACAAGTTTTAATGGTCCATGATATTGGGAATTTTCGTGCAAGAGAAGCTGACTATAAAAACAGCGTCTTCTCACTCGGATTTTTTCCCTCTGTCACATTCTTCGTACCAGGCGATAATAATATATGAGTCTTATGGTGGGCGGGGGGATTACGTCGATATATAGAATGGTCCATCGGCAGCTTTACACCCGAAATCTTCCTTAGCCGAAACAGCCAATTGAGGTATATGAAGGGTAACCAAGCGAAGCTTTACCGATAGCGTCGCATTAGTTCCACACTGATACACTGCAGACTGCACTGAACGAAATTATTTGCAGCCGTTCATGGCGGTCTACCAAATTGTTGCGCAGACAGTGTTCGGCTTCGCTGGAACCTCTGTTGAACGCTCAGTTCTCATTGTCGGAACGCAGCGTCGTGTGGCACAGCTACTGGCCAGTCGCGACCACAGTTATCTTCGCTTAAGTGCTTTGTCAACGGATCCAATTAAAAATGCGCTGTCTTCCCTGTGCACTCATAACGCGCTCACGAAACAGGTGAGCATGTCATATTATGAGGTGTCGACTTTGTCTCGATTCTTGAGGAGTCCCTATTTCTTAAGCTGAGGAGTTAATGTGCATGGACTGAAGAAATTAGTGTATCTGTTGCATAGAGAAGGAGAAATATTTTGAAGCCGTCCTTTGTGTACAACCTGCTATTTGCTATTTGCTAAAAAAAAATATAAATATATGGCTGAGTATTGAGAAGAAAACAACAACACGGGAAGTTGTTATTGCAACTAAAATAGGTTATCTAGCTTGATGTCACACAAGGCATCTATCACGAAACGCACCTGTCACACTAACAGTTCACTGGACACATAAAAGCACACGTACAGTAGATATTAGTGCAGCGAGCGTGGTGGTGTTGTCAAAAAGATCATCAACGCGAATTTATGGGCCGCCAGGATACATATCTTGCCTGTGAATTGGTGAGCTAACAAGGCTGGAAAGATCTTCGAATCGAAAGGTTGCGGGTAAAGAATTTATGACTTCCAGAGTATAAGGATACATGTCTGACTAACACCTGGCATGAAGTTGATTGTGCAGAAATTATCAATGCGAATTTCATCTTTGCGCTTCAGCTGCAGACACGGAATCTCAAGTCTTTAAGATACATTTCCTCGTTTTCAAAAGAACAACTGCGTAAGGCTCAGATTTTGTTTGCAGAATCGCTGTGGGCCCAATGATCACAAACCGATAGTTTAGAATTCTGAAAAGTATTGTCTGGCTTATCAAGTGATATTCTCAGGAACGGAGTTCCTCAGTTAGTAATTTGTGAGCTGATAAGGATGCATAGCTGAATTTACGAATGCGGAAGAGTGGTGCATAGTCGCTGCTGAGTTTCATGGATGCCCCTTTTGATATTCGTAGGAGGTGGGAACCAAACCAAAATCGGGCGGTGCACGAGGTACATATGCGCTGTTTCGCAAATGCAGCATGCCGTCAGCCTCACTGACAATATTGTCACGTTTTGTTTGCTGTTGGAAGTAACAGAGCATACGCATACATTGAATACATTGAACATCTATGATTTCATCGATTTCATCGTTCTGTCCATCGATGCAGCTGGCAATTTTTCCATCTTTTGCCATCCTAAGCTCGCCGCATCCAAGCGAAGCCATATAGGCGTCGCAACGGATCTTCCCATCTTGTTGGCAGTCTGCCGCGTTCTTGCTTTCCGTATTGCTGTGGCCAGTAGTACATCGCCTGGTGGCCGGCCTCCTGGCGACGTAGGTTTCGGTTATTCGAAGTTTCTTCCCCTAGCCTTTCTTCTTCCACGAAGTACCTACAAGGCAGCAGGGGCTGCGAGCTTTTACGGCGGATCGTGCTCGCCGTGATGTGAAACCGTCATTGGGTAATGTGACAACTTTTTTTTTTCAAGTGTTGGCGTGTCACCGCCAACCCCAGTCACACCCTGACGAATTTCGCCGTCGATTGGTTCGCGCCTGGTTATTCGACACATTCGCAGGTAACCGCCATATCTGACGGCTTTTCAGGCCATCATAGCATCGAGCTGAGCGATTGTAGGCACGGCCGCTCGGCAATCGTTCAACTAGCCCAATCCCGTTGGTTGGTCCGCGCCTGCTTATTCAGTATATTCGCAGGCAACCGTCATATCTGACGGCCCTTCCACGATCCTTCACCGCATCGAGCTGAGCGGAAGGAAACACGACCGCTCAGTAACCGTCCAAGCGACCAGAATCAAAGCATACGTATGAAATAGAAAGCCTTCAAGTTTCGCGAAGTCACGAGTTAGGTGGACTATCCGAATATTTCTTTGGAATGTAAATATTTGGTTAGCAACAGTACGTGAAAGCGTTCAAGTCTTAATTTTACAATTTGCTGTGTATGAGCATTTAAATAAAGTGAGGCTTTGCACTGTAGATCCTATGAATGAGGTTTCGGGGTTTTGAGGGGAATTGTTGGAAAAAGATAATATGCCGATTACTTTTTATCCTCAGAGAGTGTCACAGAAACTGACAGAAAGCTAGAATCTGTATGATGAAAGCGTCGAAAAAGCATCACTCTGGAAACTGGGAGCCGAAATGAATCCAAAGAAAAAAAACAGGACTAGGGTCATAACTAAGTGAAAAAAAGACCTGAAGAAATTCTTTTTTAACCATATCTTCCTCTGCTCTTAATCGATTATGCAATCCTTTGTTCAGGTTTCCTTCTATCGTCATCTGGTCGCTGAAAATGTTAATCTGCTGATCGAGAATCTTCGTTGACATCGAAAAGTTCAGGAAAAAAGAACGTTGTGAATTCTGGCTCTCGGCGCCTTGAAGAGTAGATGAAATTGCATGGGAAATGGGAAGTATTCTGGGAAAAGTGGAAAGGGTTTTGCGAAGTTTTTTCATTTGGGAAGTTTTCGGTTCACAAAATCAGACATTTAACTTATGCTGAACCTTTTGATAATTTTAAGTCACTCAAGTTTGTGAGTCTGTCATACTCATAACTGAATAACTTGGCGCTTTATCAAATGGATATGTTAAAGCTGCTCTTTTTTCTTGTGACAATGATCGCTGCACCCTCGTTCCCACGTTATCGCGCTGAACAATCTCTTAAGCTTCACAAATGTCAAACATACGTATGCGCGGAGTATGCTGGAAAAGAATAAGAGATTTTCCAAATCACAACGCACCTGGGAATTGTTCACATTTGTTTCCAAAAGCTGTCGATTCGAAACTAATGCTACATTTATTCGTGGCGCGTCGACTCGGTAATCGTTCCTTTTTTGATGGTAAATCGAGTATTTAGTGTTTTTAATGTTCCCTAGTTCGCATTTTATATTTTACATGTATTGCCCGGTAGCACTATTTAACTTCAGAAGCGATTTGTGTGATTTAGTTCAGCTTTTTCTTTAGATTCTTCAGGCAAGCAGTCGTTGTAGAGTTTCCGACATATCCTTTCACATCGTCATTCCCCACGAGTTTCGGCACAAATTTTCTTGTTACTTTCGCAAGGATGAGACATCTAATTCCACGGTTAATGACTTTAACGAAAGTGTAATCATAATACCAGGTTCAAACACAGTGACGTTTGAAAAACTAGTTTGTTGGTTCGCATTGGTGTTGCGTTGCCTTTGCTCGCGGGGTGATCTTTGACGCTGTCTTTCTTTATTCTTGTTTTTATTCGTCTTGAATTCACTGGGAGGGAAACAAGTTTGCATTGAACGTGATGGTCGTTAATTACCGATTTCATTTCTTTGTAGAGTGGGTGAAAGACTTTAGAGGTAACGTTGCTCCGATCGAGAAATCGTTGGGGAAGGGATGGAAAATTTTAGTACTCGCCTCGATCTGTTGCTTGTCGATTCGCAGATATTAGCTGTGATTGCATGCGGCGCACTCAAGCTCCGGCGCCAATGTGACATCACTGCTTCGAGCACTACTGATGACTGGAACAGGGCCCTAACTACTTCAGCAGTAGGGTCCTTCTGCTCATTATTCGGATGGTATTGCTTCTGATATAGCAGTCGGTTTCATTATAGAGCATAAAAATTTTCATTAGAGAGCGATGAGAAGGAAAGCAATAAGCGCAGTAACAGCAGTTCTGCTGCAGCCAGCCGCTGACATGTTGCACTATATGGTAACGCATAATATACGGCGTGGCACATATGCCACGGGACAATTTGTTTTGTATGTGATGTAGTAGTTGAATTTGATGCGTTTTTTCTTCGGCATTCCAAGCCTTGCCTCCTCCAATTATATCTTGCACAAGGACGTTTTTTCTTGGGATTTCCCATATTTTTCTTTTTGACACTTTTTTCTAAGTTTCTGATTCAAATAAATTTTTGCTTCCGAGGCTCACCGTCAGTTGTTTGCATTTTATTCACTAGTTTTAAATAATTAGAAAAAATCGTTGCTCGTTCCTGTCATGGTGTAATGTTCTCGTCCAAATAGTTATCAAGCCCAATAATTCAGTTCCTTTCAAAGTTGCAAGAGCAGAGTAATCTGAAAATGACGCAACATATCCTTAGTTCAAATGGCGATATCTTCTAAAGAGGAAGCTGCCCAAGTGAATGATGCATAACTTGGGATCTGAGATGTTTTGTCGAACGTCTTCTTTTCCTGATCTAGAAATGATCTAGGTATTACGACCTGACTTATCTAATGGAGCTCTATTCAGCTTTTTCTGGAGGAGAAGAGCTGAAGGAAGATGTTTTTCAAAAATTTTGGAGATATTTAATCATAATTCACCTTTTTTCCAGTCGGGTGATCAGTACCATGTGGAAGCTGAAGGGCTTTTCTCATTCGCGTCACTTCTACACTCTGTAAGCCCATACTGTCTTCCATTCGACGATCGAGCGCTGAAGTCAAAAATTTGAGGATGGAGGCACGTGGAAGACCATAAGGGCCCCGAGTGTTCAGGCAACCTCTTGCCATTATGTTTTTTGTTTTTGTTTTGGGCCTTGTAGAATGGACGTCGCTGTGATTCGATTCGTTGATTTTCATGAGGTGACTCGCCAGCTGTCTTTGCATTCCGCATTTGAAGTGCATTTAGATGGAACGTGTCTGTTTCGACAACACCAGGACATACATGCATGTCGGTTGTTCAGCTACCCAGATGTTGTTACGCCTTTGCACCGGCTATGCATCCTTCTTCTGTTGTTTCTCGCCTCCATTGTACTTCTGATTTGTGTAAATCTTAATGCTTTGCTGTTAGGGAATGAGTAATAGGGAGGGGGTGGAGGTATGGAAAGGAAATATCAGGGAAGAGGAAGGGGTCTACTGGTTAATGGTGTTTAATGAATTGGTGACGTACTTCATCGAGATTCTTTGATTGGGATGAGTCTTCTTACTGCATAGTAAGACTTCCTGGTACAACACCAGTAATAATATGGCAGTGTGAGTGGGAAAGAGCAGCTATTTGGCAGTAGAGGTAGTAGTAGGTGCTACCACGGTAAGTGGCATTACGTACAAGCAATATCAATGGGGTTGCAATGAGTATCGCTGCATTTTTTTTTTTTTTTTTTTTTTTTTTTGTTTAAACGAGGTGAATTCAGTGAGTGGTATGAGATGCTTTCGAACGTTTTTTTTTTGCCATTAGGCTTCTTTTCGTTGTTGCTGCGAGCTTAACGAGTGAATTTCTTGGGAAGTTGTTTGCAACTCAAAGTACCAAACTTGTGCATTCTGATTTGTTCAAATCGTTTGTAAATTATTTTAGTGGAAGGGAACTTACGCTCTACAAAGTTACCTTAATTTTTTAATCCTCTGTATGAGATTGGCGATGCTGTTTGTGCCTGTAAGGTACCGCTGCTTTCGCAATGTTTCGGGAAGTTGCGTTCTTGCGGGTGATGCGCAGTTCTTGTTGATCAATTTTTCTAGTAGATTGTGCATAACAGCATTGTCTATAAGACACAGGGGTGTCGGGTTAATGCAATTGCCATTTGTCGTCATCTTAGGTTCTAAAGTAGCACCATCTGTAAGAAATTGTAGCGCTCTGTCGCATTGTTTCTGTTATTGCTTTTCTTATCTCCTCCTAGTGAGACGTGAACGTCGATATTGTTTTTCGAGATACGGTGACATTTGCTAGTCGGTACTGTGCAAATGTGATAAATTTACCATTGTTTTTCATGCGGTGATCGGGGTCCCTCAACGTTCAGTGATTTCATTTCAGATACGAGTGCATTTTTGTGTAGTCTTAGCTATTGTTTGTTTGTCGTTTTCTCAAAAAGGTTGTGAGTTGAAAAATATAGCTGTACAAGAAAACTGCTCGGAATGTGTTTTGATCTGCGCCTGCACGGAAACTGCAACAGTTGTGGAATATTGCGCTATGCCTGTAATTTACGTGCGATGTCCTCACAAACATCGTGCGTTTGGGCCATCATTTCACCTATCTTATAGAAAGTGGGACTGGACATAAAGGGGCCATATTCATCGACAGCGAAAAGTATAAACTTTCATCCTCAGTGAGAACTGAACTTATAAATCCCGCCTTAGAAGTATTTCCATGCAAACCAGCTGGAAATATTTTCCAACTGTTGCTTGTGCTCTCGAAATTTGCAAACATGCGGTGCTCACTGCAGTCTGACAAGGTTTACTTTCTCATGACCTCAGAGGTGAATGGTGACACCGTAGAACGTTCTACTCAGTGCACGGAGTGGAAAGTCTAACCTGGTGTTCGCATTTCGCCTACAACAACTCCGCGATGGATTTTTTGGAACCAAGCTCTGTCGTGCAGGGGTCACGAGGACCCCCGTGAGTTGTGTCATTTGTGTGAGGTTATGTGTTTGGACAAGACAAGTTGCGCTTCAAGAGCTGAAAATATCTCTTCAGAAAGTCGCAGGAGTATGAGAAAATTGTGTGAGGCAGCGTGTTTGGACAAGATATGTTGAAGGGAGGCGTGTTATTGGAGAAACAGCAATTTATAGCATAGAAGGTATTTTGATGCGCTGGGTACGATCAGAAACGTGACGGGATGAGGTGGGCGAAGTTAACATGGATATTTTTGTAAAGAAATGCCCATATAGGCAATTGAACAATGTATTGATGTATTGCAAGTAAAACGCTGAAGCTGAAAAAAAAAAGACCACATTGCGCCAGAACCGTGCTGCTTTTCTATGTCATTTCAACAGCAGGATGCGTGGGAGTGCTAACTTGCAAATGCGCTCGTCGTGTGAAAACAATGGTTGCGCGGAAAATGTGCCGAACTGTAGATCTGTATCATCACCGCTGTACACACTGAATAAAGTTCTTTGAAGTTTTTGTTCAACCACAACTTTATGCTGCAGGGAAATCAGAATTTGCACGACTTCAGCATCCTTTTCGCAAAAAGCTTTAAGTCACAGACTCATTCAATCGAGATCATAGAAGAAATGAAATGGGTCCCTTCAAGGAAGAGTATTTCAACCTGTTGTCAGGAAACGTTGAGCCACACATATTCCTTCAGCTAATGGAAAACATGTTTCGAATAAACGACTCTACCTACAGATTACTAAAAAGTTGTCTGATGACATCCACAATTAAAACTTCTACAAGCAGCACAATACTTCGGCGGAATCCATCGCTGTCGGCGGGGACGTGCCCTCCTACACCCGGCTCCTCTTTAGTCTTTAATTTTCCAGCCTCAGGAAAACACAGTTTACTGGTAGCGTAGTCGGTGGCGCAGGCGATATGCAACTATATGCAGCTTATTTTCAATTTCGAGAGTTGAAGGCAACAAGAGAAGCAATATTAGATCAGTCTCAAAGAAAGAGCGGTTAGCAGAAACGTTGCGGACCAATGCTAGTAGTCCAGTGTGACGTTTCATACTTTGCTGCTTTCAAAATTTCGACAACCATACTTTGTTACGTTTTTTTCACTTCGCAATTTTCCAGCGCCATATTGTTTTACAATAAATAACGCAATTAACATACTTCAGTAAGTCGAAACATCTGTTAATTATATCATGTTGTATTTCACCGTCGCGAAAATTTCTTCGTATGTGCTATACTATCAGTCCATTGTGACGAGAAGTCACGAGAGTACAGTGAAGAAAAGCTCAGCTGACAAATTTTCCACACTCGCTTCTGACCATTACACTCCTGCATATGGCCACTGATGAGCATTCGACGAAGCAATCACTCAGTACTGCGGTCCGTAAATTAAAGTACGCAAGAAAACATAGGTACACAAACTGCATTTTATAGGAGACCATTCAGCAAGCATCAATGCAATATGAGGATGCCATGAGTTCAGGCTGCTTTGCACAAAAGCAGCTTATTCCATTCATAACCTCCCGCTCTACATGCCGCAACTTTCACGCAACCGTCTTGTTCGCTGATCCTCGGTCGACTCATCGACCTTGTAATTTGAATGTGGGCGTTGGAAGATTTCATGGTGAAAGATCTACTGATACGATATCACGGAAGATGCTCTAAATTTCTAAAAAATGAGTCTCAAAGAACTGGCAGACCACTCAGATTCTGCAATAATTTCACCTCGTTCCCATATATTTTATCTGATTTCTTCAAAGAGATGCGAAAATTTTCTGGAAATGGGAAAAGTATACGTGGCTAACAGCGTCACTCTCGGTATCTGAAACTGATGGGAATGGCTGACTATTTCTCATCTCTCACCTCCTCCCACTTTTCGACGTGTCGCAGCTCAAGACGTAGACCAGTAGCCTGCTGCGCCATTTTCGATCAGGCAGCACCTAGTCGTGAAAGAATACGTATGCTGCTTGTATGGATTTTTGCTGCCATAAAGTCTTTTCATCTAATTAATCCCTGAATACGCAACAGCCGTATCTTCGGGAGATATAAAGTGGGTAGTGTTACGTTGAGACAACGAGACATAAAGATACGTTGGTTCGACGCAACGGGAGCAATTGATACGTTCCGCACTGCACATGAACCTTTGAAGAGTATAATGAAATTAACACACGTTGGTTTTTATTCGATCAGCATAAACATCTCGTTCCCAGAAAGAAATCTGCAGAGTACAACGGCTACAACCAAAAACACTCATCTAGAGTTCATTTGCGTTTGTCACGTTTCTTGGACAAGGAAAATGAGTGTAGAATGGCAGCGAGGTCTAACTCAGTTTGTAGCTTCGTAACGCTGAATGCTGACAATTTGCAGGTGAAATGATCCCATAGCCTTGGAATGCGATTTTAAAGCGTGAATTGAGATTTGAGAGCTGTTGAGTGGCCTTAGGCTGACTGAGCTATGAGCGAGAAACAGGATGGACAGGGTGTTCATTGTCACAAAACTTTTCACCGCTAGCCATTGACTGCCCATCGAGCTTCGGTAACCACGATGAAAACAGCTAGGAGCTCTGAAATGTCGGTCTTTGGCGGATACTGGTTCAGCCAGCTTTATTTTCGGCGACCAGCAAAGGGCCATTAAGTGGACGCCAGCTTTCGGTAGTTGCCAGCAGAATTCAGAGCTACTGGTATTTTCGGTGATGCTCCGAAAATCGGCAGTAAACGAAAGTAGGTTGCCAGAGAAAATCCATGCCAACGACCAGTGCTTCCTCCCTAAGTCTTTAATGGTTCACTTGACTTTGAGATGCGATAAGGGCCGATCCCTAGTCGGAGAGCGGAAACTATGGCATCTTCTGACCAAGAATGACATGGTCCAAGCTAAGTTTGGAGCAAGGCGTGTTGTCGAGCTGTTCAAGTCGCGTTGGCGAGGTTCGCACCAATTTTTCGCCTCTTCTGTTTCGACTGCTCGCATTTTCGTCATGCGCATATTGAATTTTCAAAGAGAGCACGAAGAAAAAAAAACAGCTCTGGACGTTCACAGAAGCTGCAGTAAAAAATGCTCGCTACCTAGAATCTCATGAGACGCCCTGTTTGGGAATTATATAAGGCAATGGCATTTGCGAAGACAATGGGCTCCTCGGACTCCATTGGTTAGTTTCGATCCCCCGAATTCCTGCCTGGATGATTTATATTTGGAAGTGTGAGATGAGGACCTTTTGCTGCAGTCACTGGCGAGGATCAAGAAAATTGCCCTGTTTCGCGTTCACTTCTACGCGCACTTTGCGATATTCACCCTCGACCCGTTTGCACACAGCGAGGGAGGTTTGCATGTGAGGGTAGTGACGGCATCCTGCAATTCGACTGTCAGGTTTTGTGAATCCTGTTTGCTGCACTACACAGTTACAGTAACATCTTATACGAGAACATTTACTACTCTCTACTACACCGGCTCAACACCTTTAAAATTGCATAAACTGTTGTATACGGTGTCAGCGCAGAGTGGAGTGCGCTCATATTCTAGATAGTTTCTAACGAAACGCTCTCATATCATCGCCAGAATTCATGTGAATGGTCTTAACTGTTAAAAAAGAAATTTGAAATGTTGAAAGCTCGGCTTCTGAAAGCTCGTGCCTAATGGTCGCGCCAGGATCACCATTGTCGCAATCCTCCGTATCCCAGTGTCTATGCCCTTCGTTTACCATGAGTGCATTAGATAGAAATGATGCAAAAAAACTCCGCTTTCAAAAGTTCTTCCATCAAGATCGCCATCATTAAATTTAAATTTAGAAATAATATTTCCTCTGAAGCAAAGAACAGGGATCTCGAAAGTAAACATGATTTACCGAAAACAGTGCGAGTATTCGA
The DNA here is from genome assembly GCA_022844705.1 of Toxascaris leonina. Lineage (NCBI taxonomy): Eukaryota > Metazoa > Nematoda > Chromadorea > Rhabditida > Ascarididae > Toxascaris > Toxascaris leonina. The sequence goes on from JAARMF010000238.1 coordinate 83,216, forward strand.
AAATTTTGATACGTTCAGATGAAGCGAAAGGTCTTTTTTTTTGATAGGACGGTTGGTCAGGAATGTATGACACATTTTCAACAGAGATTTTCAGCTCAGGTTTCGGTCAGTAGCACTATCATCGGAATCAATCACCTGTAAACAGTCATAGAATTAGTAATATTGCACTGAGTCACCTGAATGTGGAATTTCAAGAAAAGCACACTAAAGAAACTTGTCAAGTATGAGAGCTTTTGTAGTTGACGAACCGAACGAGGTTTCGTTGGCGATTACGCAACCAGGTGTACCCTCAAAAAAAAGTAATAATTGCATTTCAAAATGTGCACTTTGCTGCATCCCCATGCAATGTTTGCTACCTAGGTGAAACAAACAGATACAAACGTGTTCATGAGCATGCGAACAGCAGCGCATGTCTTGTTTTACTGCGTCATGCAGATCACCCATTGGCCAATGAGATACTTTAGTTGAATTTATGACATCTGACTGTTGTTGTTGTTGTAGATCTTGAGAGTAACGTTCAGGACAAAAGAATGTTTCTGCATTCTGCCGCTGTCGATTTTCTCCGAACGATTCTGCCGGAGTGTAGTTCTTGAATGATGTTTATTCTCCGAAAGCTGCTGCTGTATACGAATCCATTCATTACCACTTTGTTTCATCCCTGTCAAGGATCTTCTATTGTATTTAAACTCTTCGGTCGCTTTCAAATTGCTTCACTAAGTTTCCGTTGACTTATCATTGCCTTCATAGATACTGCATTGTGCGGTGCCACAGAGTCTCATCGCTTTCAGATGTTGCACATAGTACGCCATTTTTTCTGTTGAGCAGTTTTGTTAGTTTGTTTGTATCGAATGTGCCTTCCTTTAGATTTTTTGATGATTATCATCCACTTATTGAAGTGCTACTCAACTAATATTTTCCATGGTCGTTTTACTAGCGCATTTCTTCTGATGATTATTTCGTTGACGATACGCCTATTTCATTAGTGCTTCATTTTTCGGTCAGCGTCAGAATTTTTGCTCAGCCGATTCAGTACATAATGATTGGTCATGTGCTTACTCACAGCGAACTAGTTTGAGTGAGGACTTTGCGCATCCAAATGGACTTTTCTCGGATTTTCCTAAACTTCCCTTTTATTATAGGCTTTCTATCTCATAATGACTTCCTCTCTCACCCAACAAAATTTTTCACAGTTTAGAAAACCTCCAACCGCTATTTGTTATTGTGATTCCAACAACCCTACGAGGTGCTTTCAGAATAACGGCAATAACGACACTTGACTGACATTTGCAAACATTCGCTCCAAATTCTTATCACTTCCAATATGATATGTGCAGCAGCCTAATGGCCACTGAATTCAGACCGCTAATGGAACTGGATTTTTCATTCTCAAGAGTTCGACGTTATATTTGCTCAAGTGTCATCCTCAAGTTATGAAACTCCCAATATCACTGACCATTGTACAGTGCTATGCGATGATTCATCGCTGGTACTGTAACGCTGACCCAATTAAAACGTTCACACTGTTGAGCACTGGCTTGGTTGCTAAATTTGGTTCACTTCCGGTGCACTCAACATGCTGAGCCTCTTTTGTTCGGGCGCTCCTTGCAAGCTATGCGAATGAGCCAAGCAACAAAAGGAGCCTGAAAGAAACAGCAACTCTTTTTGTCTGTTTTTGATTACAACACTTTTTTAGGGAGCATCCACTACATTCGAATTTTAGTGCTGAACAAATTACAGTGTCGAGGAGACGCTAAATCGCACAACAGTTGGAATCTAGCGCAACCACTTCCTCAATCTTAGGTAGCAGTAGCCATAAGTTTTTGCAGTTTCAAAACCATGTCAGCGTCGACAATTTGATTGAAGTATGCTAGTCATTTTTTGAAATTCAGGCCATCTCGTCATTCGTCATGATTTTGTTTCTTGATTGCATTTTGCTAAAATTTGAGATGGAGATGCATATGTTTATCTGCTCAGTACGAAGTGCAGGATGAACCACCTCCCAGCTCTCATTTCCCCTTCCGCCCTCAATTTCACTAGCACAAATCCTTATCAGCAATTTCTTGTCGTTTTGAATCGAAATTTTGTTGCAGTCGGCGCTAGCTGCACGAATTCAATAATATGTAAAGCTTGCTTCAAGTTCTACTACCACAGTGACGGAAATGTGTTCACTGCGCTTGCTATATTACAGCGACGTTCATAAAATCGCGCAAGTCGCAATTTTATCAACACACAACCATAAGCGCACATTTGCTTAGGCCCTCGGTTTCCACTGCACGTGATTCCGGCATGCGCGTTCTCTGTGCTCAGCGATGGTGCTGACGAAACTGTTTTATTGATGGATTTTAGATCGGTGGTGATGAGTTGTGATCCCATCTGCGTTATTTGCCTTACATATTCTTTGGAGATGCATAGCTGACTAATGAGAGTTTAAGAAAAACATTTTTCACCCGAACGAATAAACGCCTTCTTCTTGTCGTTGGATGTTGCCTCAAAAGAAGCGCCCCAGAGGTAATTTCACTGTTGAAATCTCGCACTTTCTACCGCATATGTCGAATGCGAGTTTTTTTTGAGTGGGAGGGGGGGGGGGGGGGATAAAAGCTCATTCTCGCAATTGACGGACGTCTAGGAATCATACCGCCCATGCATGCAACCGCAACATGAAAACGCTGCAAAGAATCCGTTATTAGACGATCGTTGATATCAACACTGGTTAATAGGCTCACGTAAATGGAAGCTGCTCTCAAAATCGGCTTTGTTTAACCCTCCGAGAGACCCAGGAGATATTTCTTTGCAAAAATGTCAGGTCTTTCTTAGTGTCAAGTTTTTCCACTGTAAACTGTTCGTACTAATGCGAGAAGCATCGAAACCGGTCTGGGCAAGGGACAATTCCGGCCTCACATTTGATTCCACAAAGGGACTTTGACAAATATCAGGCTGTAAAATGAAGAAGGACAAAATTTTAAAGCTATTGCGAAATCTCCCATTGCTGACCGAATCGGACTGTACATTTGGTTTGTTGGGTACATGTCACAAGTGGTTTAATTTTTTGACTTGAGGCGATATAGGGATGTTCCCAAGCATTTCGGTGGCATTTCCCACAATCAACTCAAATCAATTTTTTCAACTCTCCTGACCTTCCATTTGATCAAAGTCTACACTCAAATCAATGAGTGGTGGATCGTTATCAACAAATTCGGCGAAATGCCAAGGGAAGATTGGTATGAGAGGTGGTGGCATGCCGCTCAGTGCCTCATCAATGGTGCGATCCCAGTTGATTTGTCCGACTATATGGTCGGACATGCCGACTCGTCGACAGACTGTTTGAATGAGCGAGCCCATTGAAAGACGACGGCCACCAAGCCATACGGTGATCTGCAAAGCGGTCTTCTTAACATGTAAAAGAGAATTGCTATCAAAGGAGTGAAAAAAAGTGTTCAGTTTTGTTGTAAAGCCAGTTTTGTCACGGTTTTTTTGGCAGGCCTGTTTAGAAATGCTTCCTAGAAAGCTGCGAGTCTTGTTCCGGCTCTGGATGGTAACGTTTTAAGAATAAGTGGCGATTCAGCTCTTACCATGCCAGTTGCTGTTTACTTTTCAAGCAACGACGAAATATTTGCACACTGCATCACTTCACTACAAATTTGTCGAAATAAAATAGAGTGGTCGTAATGAACGACCAATCATTTAACGACTGCATTTCATCCTGTGTACTTGAACAATATAGGATCCTTGATACAGGGTCGAAGAAAATTTAATAAAAAACTATGCTCGAGCTTATTTTATGTCCCTGATAATAACTAATGACTGATAGTTTCGTCTTATTAAGCATCAAAGACTGTTGAAGCTCCTGGGTTCGATTCCTTGCGCGGACATTTTTTTGCTCGAAATACATTTGCTCCAAAAGATCATGAGCGAGCAGCCTTGCTCTCTCATGGGTTTATGCAGCCATCAATCAGCACCGCGGAAGTTGATATTTTTGAAATGCCGCCATAAATTTCGGTTTCAAATGAGGGTGCAAAAAAATATACGGTTACCGATATGTTGGGATATGAGAATAAAGGAGCGGAATTACTGAGGTAGAAATACTGTTAGCGTGCTGACCCCTTTAACATTGCTGACTTGTCGACCGTAGTAGTGAACTAAGCGGAAAACATCGGCGAGTTGTTCGACAAGTGCTGTCGTCAACCACAGTCCGATAGTTATATATATTAAAGTGGGCAGCAAGAAATCCATTCGTCTGAAAGATGCGAAGCGCTTCAATAGAAAGTGATGCTGGACTCATGTTTAGCTTAATTCCCATGATTGCGCTACCAATATTACCGATCTTGACGCGAGAACGATTTGTTCCCACAAAATCCCCCTTGGATTGGGAAGAAAAAAATAGACGTCCCATAGGGTTTCTCACTTAAGAACAGTGATGTCACCGTACTTAAAGTTTCGGTGCAAAACTGTACCCGTGTATAGAATCCTGGCCTTGGTACAGCACTACCCAAAGTGCTTTGAGTCATGAAACAAAACAGCTTTACTCAATTTTCCGCGCCTTAATTTTCTCCACTTATATGAAAAAGGAGCGAGGTAAATTCACTATCGCAACAGTCTTCCACAAAGCAAGCCTCTACCTTCCCTTTCATTTCGAGATTTCAAGAAGAAGCACTTCAACAATTTCGCTTCTAACATGTCGTAAGCGTCCTGTGTTATAGCCAGGGATACTTCTAACGAGTACTGTCTGCCATCAACAAATTCACCTCAGCCATGCTTGGCTGTATTTTCTTGAGTTTTACATGAGCTTGACCAGTAAATCAAGCTCTACGTGGCATCAGTATTCAGTTATGCTCCTAATGCAGTGAATGAGTAGTGCGGTTCAATCTGTCCAGAAATTGCACATCAGGCCCAAAGTTTCGTACGTTCCGTATACTTCCCCTTATTGAATTGTAACGTATTACCATCTCAGTCCGTCGAATTGCCGCCATTTTGTCTTATGATTGCAACCATATTCTCTTCGCAGCCTGCGTTTCTTTTTAGGCGTCGCAGCACCTCATATTCTCTCCCAAAAGACTATATCACGTTTGCGCACGACTCAGCTGTTACTATAGACGTCTGCGAATGGCTGATGCATGCACTCGCCAAGATTTTCGGACAAGCTAGATTTATTCCCTATGCATCCTGATTTTCAGATGATTTCTTCAAATCCAAGACTGCATTTTTGACAGATCGATCTCTAAAATAATGGTTCGTTGTCGCAACAGACGAATCCCTGATACACGTTCCTCTCCGAATGTCAACAGTGATCGACGTCGCACCCGACGCTTTCACGCCTGTCAAAATTTTATCCTCGATATTTTTCAGTGGCCCTTATAGAAGGCAGCAAAGGTCTCCAGAGAATTTCGGAGGACAATTCGCGAATTCAGCCTAGCCAATTGCTCTCGAAACCAGTTCCTAATGAAGAAGCTTAAAGACACATTCGACAGTGCTAGCAGTTTTTTAGAGATCTTTTATGCGGCACTTCTTTCTTCCGGATCCCTCAGCTCCTTTGCGCCACTTTCTCAAGGCTTTTCAAGCGTTTCTGACTTTGCACGCCTCCTTGCCGTCCTCATCAAGAGCTGACTGCTTTTGTCAGCTCTGCTTATTCGGCTTATTGTCGAGATTTCAGTTCTTTGACAGCATTCAGATCCATTCGTTCATGCATTGAGTACTAGCAGCCTCCCTAAATTAAATCGTACAACTGTCACAGCGGAAGCGATAGGCTGCAATTCTATCCAGTTCATGCATAACTTGGGGACCACACATTTTGCGGATGTCTGGACTTTGCAGCGCTGAAAACAGATGCAAATATACACTCGATTTGCCGTGCTTCATCTGATACAGTCACTTCGGTTCGTGTTTCAGCTACCGGCAATTTGACAAAGCGTGATTCTCCAAAAGTTGTTATTATGAAAAATCGTTCAAAGCAAGATTTATTCGAAGCATCAAATGTAACGACCATCCAAACATGTTCTCTTCGTTCACTGTAGAGTAATGTGTGTAATGTGTTTAATTCATCGTTGCGTGATAGCTAACAACTTGAAGCGGAAAAGTACGAATGTTCCACACTTCAGAGATTGTCACAGATTTCACATTTCTGCATTATTTCTTCAGCAAACTCGCTTGTATAAGACAACTGACTGTAAACCGAAAAAAAAAAGAGAAAAACGAATATTTTAAGCACAAAAAGTACAAAACCAAAACGAGAAGGTTAAATAATCCGCCACGTCTTTCAATATCATCGACGATCTAAAACGCATAATTCATTTCGCATTTTCAAATGAAAACTCCGTGAATTTCAAACGTGAATGGAAGGAGATGATTCAAAACTCATCGCTCAAACATGAATTTGGAAGGGTGTGATAACGCTAGTAATTCTGAGGAGAGAGAAAACTGCAGTATATTTTAGACGATAGTACGCTCAAGAAATGGAACAATGAACTCTCAAATTTTCCCAGAAACTTAATGCATTACTCTGCTCGCACCGCCTGTGGTGCGGTTATGCTGCACTGCACTTAAGCTTTACTTGCTGCTTCAGGCTTGGAACAGCAGTGTATTGTACTCGGTGTGAGTAGAAGGACAGTAGCAAAAGTACGATACTTTTTGGTAGGATGACATCACTGCTTACGAAGAAGAAGTTTGCCTTTCGCTTACTTGCATAGCCGTTGTGGCTCTAGAATGGAGTGTTGCACAAAAGCCACTTCCAATATAACAAGTTGGAGCTTTTGGAACAATTTCACACGGAAAGTTTCAAGATGATCAATTTGTGAAAACAATGCCACAAACTGTGAATAAGATCAGAGCAACAAACTCTGCAAGCGGTCAAAAGTGATCAACACGAACAGTTGCTTTACGTTATTCGTAGGTATTTCGAGAACTTTTACATTGATGCCGTTTTATTATGGCGTTCACTTTGAACACCCACCATCAACAAACGAAAGAAATTCTGCGAACTGTATTATGATGAACATGAAGGCAGCAAAAGGAAGAAGTCCCTTCATCCTTCCCTTCTCACAAAACTATCTTTCTAGCACGTCATGCGCTCATCAAAACGTCAACGAATTCGAAGTACGTATAAAATTAGATATGAGTTAAATCTTCATCATACACGTAACAAAACCATGACGAAAGAAGTGGGAGGCAAAAGGGCATTGAGGTTTTGGAAATTTCCAAGCGATTATAAGAGCGCTAAATTATGGACGGCTAACCTCGGAACGATGTCGCCTAGTCCGATTGTCGTCAAACTCCTGAAAAAGCATATTCTACCGGATTCGCGTGTCACATTCATGGAAATTTAGAAACCTTTTATATGTCCGCTGTTTCAAATACCGTAAGTCGTCAGATTAAACTATGTTGCATATTGCTCTTCAGCTTACTTCTTGTTCCTAATACAGAATTACTCAGCAAAATACAAACTACATGTGGAGAATTTCGTTTCACCAAGTGGACTTCGGGTCGAGTTGGACTGCAATGACCGGGGCATAAGTGAATTTCTTGCGAACAGGTCATTGCAGACATAGATAAATCTCAGTCCTATCTGCCATGTAGTCGTACGAGCGAGGAAAGTGCAGAAAGTAAAGGAACTTACGAAAAGAGTAGAAATGCCTGAGGTCATGGCTTGCATTGGCGCCAACTGTGTCAAACTGCACTAATTATTCTAAGAGTGATGACCAGCATTTCATATTTTAAGAGGAACTGAATTTTTATCTTTGTTTCGTCTCAACCGTAATGCCCTTTCATATCGTCTTCAGCCACATTCTCACACCTTCGACCGCCCCTCAGTTGTAGTCAATGAATGATATTTCGATATCGGATTTTGAATACGATGTAGACGCAGTCACCTCAACTATTTCCAAATTGAAATTGGATCAGGACATCATTTCAAGAGCTAAACGCCTCTTGCAAATCATGCCTCTTTTTACGTGCAATGAAACCACAAAATCTTCCTCTTTATATATATGCGTTTGCATCAGATATTAGACGATTATTCCATCCCAATTATACCATCAATATTTCATCTCAGTATTTATCATCCTGGATTCGAAAAGGTCGAGAGGTTATTCATATGAGTTGCTTTAAAAATTTGCGTTATTTGCTGGCACTCTGTGACACGACTTGATCAATGTGTGCTATGTGAAAGAGGTGGAAGAGGTAAAAGAAATTCTCGCTGAGAACAGAACGAAGATTTCGCGAGAGATTTCATGTGAAAAGAAACCTAGAATCTTAGCGGAATTGTGAGAGAACCCAATGTCTCGTTTTACTGTTGTGATTCTCTCCTGACGTATTCAAGCTGTGTGCGCTTTCTTAGCGCAAATGGCTCTTTTCGTCTATGTTCCTTGACACACATTCAGCAGCTCAACCCTACATTGTCCGCAAGGAAGTCAGGTCCTAGTGGCATCTGCTGGCATAGGTACCTGTGCGCTTGCAAGAACTTCACAAATAAATCACATTGTGCAGGCTGCAAGACAGACACACGCGCACATATACACAAATAAACATTGGGAGAAAAGCGCACGTAGTCACGCAACTCAAACGCACGATGCCTCGCATTGTTCTGCACTTGTTCCATCCTCCTTCATCCCTTCTCCCAAATAACGTTTTCCATCATTCATTCAATCCTCGCCCTTAAAGTCTTGTTCCACTCTCTTCGGTCGATTCATCTTGTAAATGAGGTCTTTTAACCTTAATAAATACCGCACAATTTTTTGCTCTCATTCTGATCTTTCCCGAGCATTTCCCACATTTCTTGGTCGTTTAACTCCTTCCCAGTGTCTTCATATTGCCATCAACATTTTTCAAATTTTCCTTCATTTTTTCCTTCCTTTCTACATTTTCCCCAACTTTTCCATGCTTTACTGCACCTTCTTACTTTGTCTATTTTTTTCACTCTTCTTACGATTTTTTATCGGATGCGCCTGAACTTAATACATAGAAAGCCTCGGTATCGTGTGAGAGATTATTGTTCGATCCTGCCCAAAGTTTAATTACCGATATCACAAACACAAAAATAATTTGACCAAAATAAAAACTTGGAGTGAACGGTATGGCGATATTTTAGAATGGAAACTGATGAGACCATAGCCAAGTCGTCCACTGCATCCTCTCCCACTTGACGTTCATCCTGCTCAACGGCTCGGAGAACCACTCACATCTACTTAATATCCTGCCTATTTGCGGAGGTGATGAACTGGAATATATTGGGTGGAATAAATTATAACATATTAGCAGAATCGTCAGAATCGGGAATTTGATGATTTCTTGTGAGTCATGCGGTAGGGAAGTATTAACTCAAGGCGTCATAAAAGGTTAGCAAACCTCAGCATGGAAGGCACAGCAAGTGAGCGGGGCGAATTTTCCTTTGTACTGAGCGGCAATTTATGATCTAACATGGTTGCAGCACTTTTCTTTTACGTTCTTCCTCCGATCGGTAGTAATCAGATAAGCGTTGCATGAAAAGTCACTCACATATAGGAGAAATATAAGCTGTCGAAATAGCTGAGTTCTCGCTCCCAAAGTGGAAGCACCCCAGAACCAGCTGCTATAAAAGCAGAAAATAGCACTGCCACTAATAAAACCTGCAAAACAACGTATATTGCACGTGAGTAGGTGGCGTAACGTGCAATTTTTTTTGCACTATGCAACTTAACCAAAAAAATCTTTTGTATACAAGTAACAGTGACGTATGAAAAACCTGTCGCAAAGCACGGCCGTCAATAAGCATAATCACCTGGTAAGTGGTGAATATTAGATAAGGGAACAAAAAGGTATGCGAAGTGCATATGAGATGCGGCGACTGACCAAGGGGTGGAGATGAATCAAAGAGGGTGAGATAAATGGAAATGTAGTGTAGCAGAGAGGTGAATCAAATCAAGGTGAAAACCAGATGCAAGTAACTGGAAAAAATTCATATATTGAGTGAATTAATAGGAAATGAAAAAAGAGCAAATCAAACAGATTCGAAAAAAGATTCGTTACAAATATAACTGAGAATGAAATAAAGTTATAATCTTCTTTTTTCATCTACACAAGCATTCAATCCTTGTAACAGTCATTTCGCTACTTGAGCGTCCGCTCGTCACCTCACGAGACATTTTGAAGACTGAACGTTACTAACTTGTTTTTTCTTTGATGCTGTTCCTTCCAAACATAAATTTAACGTTCTCTCCTTGTGTTAACTAGAGATGTTAATTGTATAATATAAAAGGCCAACAGTCAATCCTTGTTTATCTGTTTTCCATCTGTGTGGGAGGCAATGATATTTTCGTTTTGTGCTAAGAGAATTCTTGTGGGGGACCAAGAAAATATAACTGACTCTCCCGAAATTATATACAGATCAACAGTTCATCAGCGACAGCTTATCTGCTAATTGGAGATTGGAAAAAGAGTCACACTTTTGCTCGGAATCGAGTTAAAATGAATGCACATCTGACAAGAAAATTAATTTCTGCGTTACCTCTCCAATTTCTCTGAGTAGTTTCCGTTCTCCTTGCTTTTTCAGTTCTTTTTTATAAATACGCTGAATTGCGTAGATGATGCCGGTTTTAAAAAATCGACCGACGTCAGCAATCGTTATCAGAAACAGCGGAATTCCAATCGCTCCATAAACCATTGTAAACATTTGACAAATCTGCGTGGTGGGAGCGACGTTTCCATATCCTGTGTTCCAAATTTCATTTGGAACGAACTTCATTTACTTCGGCTCCAAAATAATCGAGCTTCCTCTCAGATCGAATTTGCCTCTCGAAAGGTAAGAAAAGAAATCACCAAAGCAATCACTATAGAGGCGCCAGAATAAGTGTGAACTGCTAGGTGGAAGTGAATGCCCGTTGAACGCTGTTATAAGGCCAGGTCCGTTTTCACTAGGCTTGGAATTTAGCAAAAATACGCTTTTTAACAATCACGTTCCACTGAGTTTGAGGTGCTGAACACAACGGCTTATTCATTCTTGTTTTTTTCATTACAGCGCAAGAAACTCAGCAGCCGTATTTGAAATTCAGAAATTATGCTGAGGAATTGAATAAAAAGTTCTGTTGTTTCATTCCGCGTCATTTCAGTTCTTGTATAGAGGGGGAGAACAATCGACTTTTCTGCTTTATAGAATTCTCTTAAAAATGAACCACATTGCTCTCAAATGCAACGTAAATCTCGCAGCATCCACCTAAGAACCAAAAATGTTCTCACTTATCTACTTTCCACGCAGGGGCACGGTCAAACGCAGCCCATCATCCTAGCGCACGACTCGCTAGCTTTTATCTTCAGATTGAAAGCGCCATAAGAAGAATGCGCCCCTCACTGCTGGCAAAAGCACATCGCACACATTGAATGTTCAGGTTCATACATTCGGAACAAACAGGAAAGGAAATTTCTCATTACAGTACTGACGCCACATGTGCTAACTCTGGTTTGGTCAGAAGACATGAAATTAAAATCCAAGAGCGTGACATTTTTCGGAAAAAAGCCGAGAAATCTCGAAGGAAGTGCTAGAAAATCTCTAAATGGGAATCGATCAAGAAAGAGGTTTCATTCAGTTAAACGTAGTGTATTGTTCGGCATTTTGTCACTGACGACCTTGATGAAATAAACGACTAATAATACCAATTGTTGTTAGGATTGTGAATGAGAAGAGAACGCTCGACGGATACGTCCACCGTTTTGGGATGTGCAGTGTAGGATCATCGAAAATGAGGTAGTTGTCGAGAGTGACCCGCAGCGCGGAAATGTTCAGCATATACAAGCGGAGAATTTGTTCGATCTCGCGCTCCTAAATTCCACCCGTCTCTTTCTCCCTTCAATGAATTCTCTTTGCTGACGCATTCACTACATCAGGAATTATTAAAGGCTTATTCAAAAATAAAGTTCCGAATAGTTGATTAGAGTCACATTTAGTGTATCTCCGAATAAATTACATTCACTGTCTTTTCAAGTTTTTTGCACATTTTGGAACACTTCTGAAAAGTCGTTGCAAATAAGTAATTTTAGCCAGAAATAAAGGAGGAATGGGGAATGATTCAGGTGGAGTGGATAAGCCAATTATTTCTTGAAATTTCAAATATTAATACATCCTCTATCTCTACTGCAGTTTCTCTGAACTCCAAAGAGGATGTAAATCAACGATAGGCACTGCAGTCGTGCAATGAGCATGCGACTTCTAAAGGAATCGGTGGTTTTTCAACTCAATTCTGACTTGGCGAGTACAATTGCTATCGCCTATGAACTCATTTCCATTCTAAAAAGAGTCACGTGTGACACATTGACTTCATTCTTGAGATGGATGGATGGACGGCCGAGTGAGGGCGGCTCGTAAATGATGGCATTGATCGTCAATGATCACAGTTGGAGAAAGGACCCTGAGGAAATGCGAACACATTTGTGCTTGAGAAATGTGTGATTAAATACGCGACGGCCATTATAGTTTCAAAATCAATATTTCTCAACAAACACCTACAGTAAGACTTGACATACCATGAAGTGCGCGGACATCAGAAGGTGAAAAAAACGCAAAGGAAAAGAGCATAAGAAAAGGGATGAGGCTAAAAGCACGAATTTTTGAATGTCTTAGTGGCTTATTACTTTCTCATTGGTACTTACACAGAGGCAAATATTATTGTATTTACCACAGTATTGATATCTGGAATTGCCAGTCTTCAAAAATAAGGGATCGATATTTGAGAAGCCATTTTTATCTTCGACCTTGGTAATCAGAATCGGAATCGAGTGGAAGAGCTTCACCATTTGCATTCAAAGATTTTTTGTCGAAGGCAAAAAAGTATTTCACCTCTAATAAACGACTCTTAAGGTGTATTTCTTAGACATTCAATGACCCATTTTTTTCTCAGCAATTAGCGCCGTGAGTAATCCTAAATGCTGAAGTCATCTGGTCGGGCACGCATTCAATATAAAGATGTTTAAAATAGAGGAGAGAAAATAATTCCACACGGATTATCAACTATGCCGATTATCTAGCTGATTTCAGGCAGCATTAAATGTGTCATGCTTTTCTAGCAAGAACTCGAGTAGAGTATCAAAGAATTCAGTGGTTTGTATTTTTCGATCCTTCCAATGAGTATTTATTTTTGAAAAGAGCAATCGTTCATGATGATTGCACAGCAGTCAGCTCATAAATATGGATTTGCATACGTGTAGCAGTCAACTTGGAAAAGAGGTACATCATCTCTTTGCTCACTGTGAACACTCAACCTTTGCTTTCTGTGATGCCCACATCCCCTCTTATGGTAATAGCCACAAGGGGGTTAAGGGAACGAGGAGACACAGCATTAGATCACCACTGTCAAACCACAATTCAAACCACAATCTATGCACCACCTTCATGGGTAATGCGGTGCGAGAGGTAGCGCGTCCGTTCCTTCTTTTTTTTTTTTTTACTAAGGCCATAAAGCTCTCCAATATATGAATATTACTAAATAATAGTTAGTGTATGAGCCTGTATAAGTGTCAAAAATCACATCAGTAAGTTCATCTGAGAAAATGCTTAATAAATTTTTGCGATTACTGACGCCTGAATGCTGAAAAGTGTTGTATTATTCCATTATAAAATTCACCACAAAATGAGCTCCTACGAAAAGTGGAAGGAGATTCAATTTAGTTCTACTGAGCTCGTGAATTCGGCGGCAGTTCGATTCTTTTGTGGTGTTGATAGATTGGAAGTAGGTAAACAAGCACCATTTACGACGTGCACTTACAGAATTGGAAGCCGCAACTGCTGCTATGAAGTCGGCTTTTATCTTCGCGATTTGCCTTCTGTCTTCTCTATGTTTCCGGTTTTCGTGCTCGCCTTCGAGACAGTGAAATACATACGCGCCGCTCAGTATGTAGACAATGACGAAACAGTATAAGGCGAAGTGGCATAAAGCGATACGCAAAACATGCTTCAGTCGCATCCTCGAAGACGCTCGCGGCCTCGCTCGAAAACACTCGGTCGTACAACGGCCAGCACCACCCTACTCTGNAGCTGATAGCGAGGCTGTTGAATTTTTCTTCAACCCAAGGCACATATGAGATCGATATAGATGTTGACTTTAAATTCGTGATTTGTGAGATTACGACAAAGTTGCAAGGTGCTTTCAACGTAAGACTGGGTGCCTGGACCGGGAAAAGAAGCCAAGAAGAGCGTCCTACTTGCAACTGTCTATTGGCTTGATGAAAGCCATTCCTCGTTGCAAGATTCAATATTTAGTGGTCCACGTCGTTCTAAGCAGAATATTGGTGGCTCAACAGTAGAGCCTTTGCCTGCTAGGCAAAGAGATCCGGACCCGACTCGCAGCTGATTTCCTGACGGATCGCCAGAAGGATGACCACTGGGCGTTCCAAAATCCGGTCACACAGGCCATGTGTGGGCATAGTTGTCAGCTGCGTCGTCGAGGGCACTTTGCATCGTTGTATGTTTGTGTTGTTTTTCAAAGTAGCGCTCTTGAAAACACATTTGAAACCTTCATATTGCAACGAATTTGATGTAAGCTACGAGTTTCACGCATCTTAGGAACTCACATCAAACTGGGAAGTAACGCTGTCAACATGCTGTCGCCTATACATACAGATTTGTGGAATCTAGTGTCTGAATTCCGGGTATCTAGCGCCAAAAAGAATAAGCCGATTTCGTGCAGGCACGCAACAATGGAGCGTCAAGCCATGCTAATGAGCAATACTGCAGCTTGAAATATCAGGATTTGTCATCATGCGCAGATTTTGCACATTTCCCAGATTGGCTGCTGTGAATTGCTTCATGCCGTCTCATGGACTATTTTATTTTTCACGCTGATTATGTGTGGACTGTTGCAAAGCAACTTGAACCTCCCCTAAGATTCAATGCTTCTTCGAAGAGTGTGATTATTCAAAATTCCCTCTAAGTCAGTGTAAGTCGTGTTTTGGATGTGAAGTGATGAGTAATTTCTTCGCCTTGATTCAAACGGGATCAACTTTTACAATTCAAAAGTACGGGCGTGCCGTTTTTTCACATTTTTCTCACTGCCTGATTTCTTTTCAGCGAGCGTGTGACTTCGTTTGCACTTCCAAATTCTTTAGATGCATTTAATACGAGAACAGTCAAAAAATACTGCGCTTTGGAAAATGCAAACTGACCGAGTACTTCTACTTCTGCTACATCGTCCATGGTTGTTTATAAGAGGATCATGCAGCGTAGAATTTTTATAGCACAGAACTGAGAGGGAAGATGCCTTCGTTTGTCACTCCAAACAATGACTGTTCTTGATAGCACTTTCCATGACAGGAGAGTATCTTTCACTTTTCAACGTCGGTTAAAATTGTGCACAAAAGTATGCTGCATTAATCCATTGCTTTTCTGCATAGTCATCATCAGCTCCCGTTTCCTTCCTTTCGAATTCCTTCACAGTGCCACACCATCTTTCTGCATCAGATCTTCTACCATGCTTTGAGCTAAACGACTTCAGCAAAATCCGGGTCGTCCTGTAATCGTTATCACCACAACCCTGTCAGTTCAAGGCGTGATTTGGAGCGTGGGCAGTTTTTGCAAGAGAATTGTAGTTGAATTTATTCCAAATCGTGCACTCCTTTGATTGCTTGCAGATTCCAGAAACATCCGTCTCACCTCACTTATTGTCTTCACTGGAAATAGACTCGATGATGACATGCAAAATCAAAGCTTCCATTCGGTCTTTAGGGGAGAAGCTGCAGAGATGAGGAAGTGGACAGGAATTACTTCGTTACTGACAAAGTGGGATTCATAAGAGGAGATGATTCCTTCCATTTACCATTGCTAACGTCACCGCTTCCTCATCCCTCACCCTGACCCCCTTCCAGCTTCATCCACTTACTTTGCATCATTTTAGTCATACTATTCCAACAGTTGTTCGTTTATGCTTCTATTCTGCGCGCCATGTGTTTTTTTTCCGGTAGGTAACCGAGTAGGATTCCCTTGGAAATCAAAATAGCAACTCCATCTGCTTCTAAACTTCAAGTTGCGAGTATTGGCTTACACTGCCTCATAAAACTTGTGAAAAAGAAGACCTTTGAGAGCGTTTCAAATTACATATATTACAAGGATCTTTTATCTTCAACAAGTTCAGTAGTTCCAGTGAGCGTATCTTGGCAAAGTTCAGTTTGCAGCGTCCTTCAGAATGATCGTTTGAATGAGGAAATGATTGAGTTAGGACGAGTGCGCAGTGAAACAAGGCTCTCCAAAGTGATATCTCAGGATAGCGGATCCGGTAGAGTGAGATTCAAACCTCCCAGACAAACCGGCGTTTTGGCAATCAACAGTACACACACTCATCAGGCAATTCCATGAAATGTTTTAGCCAAGCAAAGACTCTCTGCTGCAAGCTGTTTGCGATAAAAGACGGCGATAAAAGACAAAAGAAAGCATTGCTTTGAAAGCAATTTCACACAGGATAGGATATGCATAAACAGCTAGATTTCGAGAATTTTCTATCGATGCGTCCGCTTTAGTGGTGTAGCATGCCTTCTGCGTTTTATTTCTTTCGTAAGTTTTTCCTCAATCTGTTCAATAATCGTTACCTAATAAAAGATTTGCACACAAAAGGAAATAAACGCTAAAAGAGTCTCAACAAGGAGTCTCCGTCGTAAAGTGAAACATTCCGTAGCTTGAAAGCGAAAATGGTTTCGCTGCGAACATGATACTTCGTTGATGCAGATGGAATTCCGCAACATTACAGCAGTTTCCATGAAACTATTTAATCATGAGCCGAATAGGTGGAAAGCGTGGAATGGGCAACTCATTGGATTTCAGATGTACGCATTTGTCTATTCCTATATTGTATAACTACTGGCCACAATGTGCGTTACGATGTGCATTGCATACGAAATCTGACCGCACACGGTTGTAACAGCTAACTTTCATGGTTTCGATATGGTTTTGGCGATAGCATATCGAAGGGCTTTATAGTAGCGTCATCTCTGCCACTATGTTTCAGAATGTATTTGTATGTCTGCGTTTCGGTTGGTTTGAACGACAGCTGGGAAAGCAAGAGATATGAAATTTGTGGGTGTTATGGACGCTAAAGGAGAAAAAACAATTCTATATTCCGCAACATCGATTGAATTATAGGAAAGCTAATCGCTCGCACAAGATGTGTACTTTCAAGTCGGACCAATTGAAATATGAGTTCGTTGTTCCACACATTTTGTTTTCATACTACGCTACTAGATGTTTTTAGTTGGTACATTGCAAAATTTGTTGAAAAAGATGCAATGTTCCAAAAGCGCATATCGTGCCCACTTCAACAGGACTTTTGCTTAATTATCCAATTTCATGTCTTACTTTGATTCATAATTTACGCAATCGTGGTGGTCTAGAAGACTGTGCATGCAGCTAGTCCTTTCGTTTTGTGCTAATGCAAACTCGTTCTAATTTCTGTCAAAATTGGCAAAATGTAAATATCGCATTCACGGTCAAATCAGAATGTCGAACTGCTTTCATAAGAAACAATACGTTCGCGGTTAGTGGATGCAAAGTCGGGTGGAGCCGCCACAAGAATATCGCTGATACAACTGTGATGGAACGAATTTTTAAGGATCATGTTTGAAATGTTCTCAACGCAAACAAGCAACGTTACTCTTGCGAAGTCAGTGGTAATCGGTGATTTATCAATGACGAAAGCAAGCCGCATTGTTCGCGGCGATTCTGCGATAACTGAACGAGACAACAACTGACTGCTACTCAGCCATAGACAGCACGAGCCATTACTACTAGAGATGTAATATCGAAACTGCGCAGCGAATAATCGGTCGATACTACTCTCAAAGTTCATTAAGCGAATGAGTGGCAAAGTTGGAACTCCTTTTAGCAAGTATATTCACGGGGTGCACCGCTGGGCATTAGTGCTGTTTCGTATTCACCGAGTCTTCTGTCTCTACATTGCAGCTTATGACCTGTACCTTGATGTACTAATAAGGGTGAAAGCGTGGACGAAGTACTGTTTTGTGGTTAAAGAATGTATACGCGAGTTTTACACAACCAGGCTGCAATACTAACAAGTCGAATGATGCGTTTTTAATGCCAAAAAGATCAAATTTATATATGCAGAGCTCTATTTTGGAGGCATGGTGTATATGTTGCGAGCGTTGCGTCTTCAGCTCAGTGGATGTAATTCATCAGTTAGAAAGCTGAAACCACCAAAGAAGACGAGTCCATATAATGCACAGTGCTATTCTGCGGTTACGAATTATGAACACAAAACTTTAAGCTTGCAGATTTGCTTGACATTCATTCGGTTTATGCCTATGGGCTTGCTTGCTAATATCACCGTTTGATTGAGCATTTGCTTTAAATGGGCAGAATCAGTGGATAATTTCTGGGCGACAACTAAGCCGCGCATTACTCAAAAACGATTGACTGTGAAGAGCCGATTTCAATGAAAAATATGTTGCTGTTTCGAAGAGCGTCAGGCTGTGCTTAAATGTCACGAAATTTCTATCCCCCCAGCTCAGCCATACCTGTAAATTTTGCCCTTCCAGTTTTTTCTAACCGGAAGATGTAGGTCCATTTTAATCGCCTCGATTAGCGCTTAGAAAGAAGGTCTAGCTCCAATACCTATGAAGTGATTCACAACCAAAATCGTTGGTCCCAAAATTTTTTGAATGAAACTTCATTGGTCGGATTCATATTTTGAAAACATTCCGGAATTTATCGGAAATTGTGCCACTTCAGCAATTCATTCGAAAAGGGCGCATGTTTATGTGAGTTTAAACAAGCTGAGGTCGAAGAAAAAAAGTCGACCCGAACTGAACTCGTGAAAGATGGGAAGTATTTAGCAGTTGACATCCGACATGAGAAAATGAAGAGTAGAATTTGTCAGCTCTGAACTGGTATTCAGTACTTGCAACTCACTTAGCTTCGAACGCTGCTCACTTTCAAAAATGTTTGGTCCGTAATCCAGAAGTTCTTCAGGAATTCATATTACTGTGAAAAAAGCATGGAAACTCTAGCACCCGGATGAGGCCAAGACACAGCTGAAGGCTGCGCGCAGTGGTATGTCGATTTCATTTTAAGGGTTGGTTGATTCGCATTGACATCTGTGGTCAATTTCTTATTCCGTATGGCCAGCAATCAGCCGTGATGGACGGTGGAACAGGTTTAGTTCCAGGAAAACCAGTAAAATATTTGTGAGTGCATTCGCAAGGGCTTTTCTGTTTGCTAGAACAACAGTATATTTTCGGCTCCGTTTTTTGCAAATTCTGCTGCCAAAATATGAAAAATTACCAACATGCAAAACGCCCAAAATTCGTTTCGCACTCCGACAAAATCGACGCTTTCTGTATCCGAACAATGATTACATAATTTGTTCAGTGGCGACAAAGTTTTATTCATTAGCGACCAAAAATTGTCATTACTTACGATTTCAAACGATCCGTGTTATAGGAAGGGCGTCGCATGGAGGTATATAAAAGATATTTCTGAAGTTACAGGATAAATTCCACCAATTCATCCTAGTCACATACGAAAATTAATAAGCATAAGGCGAAGGAAACTGTCTTTGTTTTCTCGATGGTTTGCGAAGGAGGAGAGGAACCCTTCCTCGTTTCCCAATCTGTTTAATTTATATAGCAGGTAGTTGGCATGTGCGAAGGCTTCAGACATTGCGATAGCTGAGGCATGCAAATAAGGAGCGCTATGGTTCAGTTTGACTCCGAAAGTCATGGTAAACAAAGATGGAACGGAAGAAATTGCCAAAGACGAGCTGGAAATCGCCTCAGAAAATGCACGTGCTGTAGAACCGACTCCAATAATAAATATAATACGCTATCGTTGACAAACGATTAGACAAAGAGAAAAAGTATCAAGAAACAGATATGATAAAGACGGAAACGATAGGTGAAGTAAAGGAAACAACGGGAAAATAGTAGGAGACTTGATAGTAGTTGCACCAGTCCATGAATATTCGCAATTCAAAAGCTGTACATTTTAGTTGTTCCGTCTTCTGTTAGAAGTGCGATTACTTGAAGAAAACAGTTACGATTTCAAAACAATGGAGTACAATGGAATTTCGAACAACGAATAGACAAACAACTCCGTAAAGAATACTATCAGATAGAGCTGAATAAATTGAAGAATTTACTAAACAAATCTAGCTGGTTATCCCAATAATACAACCGTCGTTTGTAGGGTGATCGCGCTTGAAACTGCAAAATATTTTGAACCAGGAAGGAGACGCTAACAATGAAAACATAGGTCAATACAATGTTGCTGGGCTGGAAAGGAGAGAGCTGAAAGTGCTTAAATGATCGAGTGAGCAAATAGAAAATGCATTAAAGGAGTGCGACGCGCGGAACTATTGAGAAATTTTCCCAGTGAAGTCAAGCAACAAACCGTAACTCATGTGGGAATATTGGTTAGTGTTAGCTGTTAAAAGACGTTTATTTCAAGATAACTGAATTGCCTATGGCGCTTACGTGTAAGAGGCATAAAAAGAAGTTAAACTTCTCCATAAATAGTCGAGATAACGAAGTTATTTTTACTGCACTCAATGAGTAAAAAAAAGAGAGACAAATACGATAACGAGATATGTACTGCGATTCCAAAGATACTAAACCAATATGGGGTGGCAGCACTTGCTGCTCAGGTTCCATGTGGATGGAATAAGCCTATCTTTGGTGGCCTGGAGTCACTGCTATCTCATCCAATGCTTGGCGAAGCGTGCAGAAAACAAATATAATAATTCGGTGAACAAATGTCACTGATCCGGATTTTTCGGGCATCAACTCTGGGCTGCAATATTCATGTGTGTTTATATAGAAAAGATATGTTGACATGTGCACAAACTGCTAGGGCATTGAAAGCAGCAGATAATTATTGGAAAACGAACAATGAACAACTTCGCTTAGTTCATCGATTGTGTTACTGCGTGAACGGAATATATTGAGTTGCTCACAGTGCTTATTCTCGAACTGATCCCTTCCAAATTAGAGCACTTCGCTATTCGAAATAGGTGTGATGAGTTGTCGGTTTGCAGAGTTGACGGCAGCTTTACGGACTAGTCGACACTCAGATGTACACCAATACATCAATATGGATATCAAATGCAAACGCTGTGCACATAAGCCGACAGACGCACACATGCAGGGGCATGCTTGCACACACAAACGTTGCTGTTAGCACCCACAACATATACTTCACACGGCCATGTGCTCCGAAGAATTCACTTAGTGTTCTATGCAACTATGACTGCAGTGAATTCGCAAAAATCTGTGTAGAAGTATATAGCTAACTGCAATATTCTATGCACAAGTGAAATGTGGATTTATGAATGAGAGGGGAAAAGAAGCTAAGCACGGCAAAATCACCTTTACCAGAGCCGGCCATTTCAGTAGCTATGAAACGGAAAAGCCCATATTCTCCATCTATTTCGCATTACGAGGTTTTACGCGCCACATTAATAGGTTCTTAACCAAATTACGAAATAATCCGCTCAGCTTCGTTTCTTTTCATGTAAAAACTCAATTTTATATTCTCAAGAAGAAATGAAGCAATTTTATTCAAAGCAATCTGCTGAGAATGTGCGCTTGTAGTCGATGCTAACTGAAGGCTGGAAACGCAGAAAAATCTACGAATATTTCTCATCAATTCCGCTCCCCACTGAAGATCACCTATCACTCAAAAATTGTTCAGCTTCTTAGTGCGTTCCAATCTCTTGTTCTTATCACGCCTTTTCCACAACTCTTCTACGTTTTTAATGGCATGCCACCCAATATGTAGAGGGAAATGCAATTCGATTGCAAAAAAAAAAAAAAAAAAAGCGACTTCAACCAGGGATTCACGAGAAAGTAATGGTGAGTAACGTCTGATTTGTTGGCGAATATGCGTGCGTTATCGGCTCTTCAAAAAAGTAGCAGTGATGAATGCTAAAGAATTTTAGAGAAGCTAGAACGCCATGCAAAATACTTTTGCTGTAATTTACTTTGCTGTAATTTATACGCTTTGTGAAAATGCACAAAAATGCACACACGCAACACTTTTGCATGAGCATTCTTCACAATTTTCACTGCGCAATCTCATTCATTCGGAGCGAAATCGGTCCCTCCGAATAAACAAGCGTGTTTGCGTGAGTTAATATCTCTTATATATGCACTACATACGGTTGTGTTTAGCTATGAATATATCTGTCAAGTACCTGTCTACGCATGCCTCATGTTTTCAGCATCTTGCAAGAGACGCGAATTTTAAAAAAAAGGGAAAGAAAAAAAGAGGAACAAGGGATGAAAAGAACACGCGAAATTTGTTGTGCCATGCACTAAGGAATGCTTCGCTAAAAAGCATAATAGATGTATTGTTAGGTATTTTGGTATTATTTGAATGCAGAAATTTGAAACTGAACGGGATGCAAGCAAAACGTTTGCAAGTAATGCACGAGAGGGATGTTATAACACGGAAGATGAGTAGAAATGCGCAACTATCAACAATATTCGCAAGAACAATACGTGGGACGACGCGGAAAAAAGAAAAAAAGAAGAATAAATGAATAAGGCTGTTACCGAAATTCAACTAAAGCACGAATGAGCGCTGCATATCGCGTAGTTGGGGATAGAAGAGAAAAGGCGTTGCAAAGACGGGAAAAACATGGAAGGTATTACCGAAAGAATGATGCGAACCTCCATAATACCATAGACTTCACGTAGGCTTCAACATAACATTTTCACACAGATTCCTCGACGTTGAGTCGATTTGCTGCACTATTTTTCACACAGATTCCTCGACATTTGCTGCATTATTTTTCAATGAAAATTGTAAGGAGATTCAATCCATGTGAGATGATTAGTACAGTCGATAATACTTGCTTATTACTAGCAAAGAGAAGTCTAAGGATACCAATGACAAGCCGCGCTGAACGAGTAGCCGCAGCGCTATTTTGGCATCAATATAATCTTCCATGCTGCATCCAAAAACTTTAACAACAAACTTTTAGCATTCAAAAACTTTGATGGTGCGTGAGATATCCTGAACAACTGTATTCCGCTGTTTTACTGTTGCAGTTCCATGCGGAGCACGTCGACAATGAAATAGAAAACAATATCAGTTGTAGCAAGCATTTTCATTACAACGAAAACAACCTTATAAAGTATCCATCTACGTCGGTTTTACTTCTCAGTTGTTATCACAGTGGCCATTCGCTTGAATTTCGTCGATTCCGCGGCAGAGCAATGAGGTCGACGTTTGCATCATCCGCTCGTCCACCGCTTAGCAATCTTCTTGGACGTTAGCCTTCACGTGGTGCAAAGCAGCCTTCCTGGGAGATAAGAAAGAGCAAAACAAAATTTTACGAGCATATATATTTGTCTCTGTAATAAAAAGCCACTTTATGAGCATTAGTTATGCTACTCTTGTTGTCTGATTATTGCATCTGGAGTATAAGACTTCAATAAAACAGTTCTTAATATATCACTGGTCCCCTCAAAACATCCAAATGTCTCTATAACGGCAGTTAGCCATATTTGCGCTTCAAGCATCTCACACAATCCAGAAAAGCAAACATTTGCAAGAATTATTGCGTTCACAAATATGCGTTCTGCTGAAAGTGGGCCACACAATATTCATTGGTGCGGATCACCCCTACCCCTCTTTTCTCATATTCACAGAATTCTAATGTTCTCTTAACTTCGAGTATCCAGTCGGATTCTGTTCAGACTAACTGTTTCGTTCTCGTTAAGTCATGAAACTCGTGTTGCAGTATATGCGTGCCTCAGTTATTTCCTGACATGCAATGATTTCTCAGTTGTTTGATGAAGTGAGTGCACTCTTTCAAAGTTGTTTGGTCCATTTAATTAGCACAGAGCTGGCGTGAAGATCGTTAGTCATATAGCTTATCATGATAGCTGCTGTTTGATCGCGCACCCTGGCGATTAAGTTCTGTACTGAGTTTCGTTGGGAAGCTGTGTTAGGAGAAAAGCGCCGTGCGGAATTAGTACGGTATTAAAATTAATAATAAATCATATTTTTGAAGGTTAGCAGTGAATCATTCGATGAATATTTGTTGAATTCCATTTCGAAGAGTTGAACATTTCGGACTACATCTGCAGAGCTAGACCTCGGGGTTGCATTTCCCTGCTTCTCACATATCACAAATCTGCTTATTACCATAGACAGGAGACAACAGTGCTTACGGCACAGTTCACCTCGCACATCTCGTACTTCACGTATAGTGTGTGAGCATCACGAGTTCCTCGACTGACGTTTGAAAAACTCAACCCCTACGTGATGTCCGACCTCCAAATTTCGGTTCTCAAGTGGCCCACGTGTAGAGGCTGTCATACGGAACACTTTGGCTAATTTTGATGCTTCAATGAGCGAAATCTAGGTTGACGATGAAAAGACTTTTGGTGACGGAAACTGCGTCAAAGACTCCGAAAATGCATGCGCCGTTTGACTTATCTGTGCAATTAACAAAACTTGAGAACCACTGCGCTGGTTGTCTAGCGTTATCTTGCAAGCAATTTTGAAATCTTTGAAATGTGCAGTCAACTCATGTTCGTTGAATTCGATGAAGGCTGTGCATATATCTTTTCTTTGCCCCCTTATCTAAGCCATTCAATATTAAAGCCGGCAACTCGCTAATGACTTGCGCCGTAAGCGTTTAATTAATTGAAAAAATGTTCACCTCAAAATTTGGTCTTCTAAAATGACGTCGGCATATCATTCTTGTTTCTTTGAAGCATGATGCTAATTCTTTTATTTGGAGCTAGAAGAAAACTTTTGCATACGAACGCTAATTTATCTTACGATTCACTGATTAGCAACTGTTGCCTTCGATAGAAGTAGATGAACGTTAAACATCTCCTTCAATTGCCTGTTCAGTAACCCGTTCAGCAAATATCTAGATTAATTACAACCATGCATAGTATTAACTTGCACTCACGGCTACCTTGCCCGGATTTGTGTAACACGGTGCAGATGTGTCTTGAAGTGGAGGTAAGTCTCATGTGTTCTCATTCTCCATTGTGATATTGTCGACTATGGGTGGTTATATACGACGACATTGTCAGAGGAATATAGCAACCCGTTTTAGTGCACTTTTCAGTCAATTGCCATATTCCAATTTTATCTCTGAACATATTAGTTGAATGAATTACTTTGAGCAGCATTATACTTGCCTTGATGACTCATAATTGCGTGCTTTTGCAAGTTTGTTTGCAATTGCGTACTACGCCAACATTGCATTTATGTTTATATGCATCTATCTACTTGATTGTCTGTCTGCTGGTCGGCGGTTCCAGTTGGAGAATCATTGGAAGTGCGAAAGTGAAGGTTGCTGGAAAGTGAAAGAGAGAATGCATCAATAAAAGTTGGCATAGAATGATGTGCTTTCTCACTATTCTGTGGTTGCATCAGTTGCAGCAAGGGTAATGGACATTTGAACATTTAAACACGGTAAAAAATATGCTCGCATTTTGCAATGGCTAATTGAAAACGCTTTTTAAAAGAAAT
Organism: Toxascaris leonina; assembly: GCA_022844705.1. Taxonomy (NCBI): domain Eukaryota; kingdom Metazoa; phylum Nematoda; class Chromadorea; order Rhabditida; family Ascarididae; genus Toxascaris; species Toxascaris leonina. The sequence continues at coordinate 108,666 of JAARMF010000238.1, forward strand.
TTGTGTGGGCGATCGGTCGGTCAATGAAAATGGGAAGGAATTTTTTAAAAGGCAGTTCTTGTATTAAGCATTATTTTGCTTTCGTTTGATGTCCACATGATGCTCCGATGAACGCTTTCTTTCCTCGATTTCTTAACTTTGCTCAAAAATTGTTGTGCACTGTTTATAGAAATTTTCTGTAATTATGTATGCAGCTGTCAAAATCCTATGGCTATGATCTTGAAATTGAATCTTAGAACGTGGATTTATTCATCTGTAAAATGTTTGCGAGGAATTAGAATTGAAGCACCCAGTGAAGTACGCGTTGACAAATTTCATTGACAGAGCCGCAAATTTTTGTAGTGAAACATTCATTTGTTTCACGCGTGATACCATTGTACTCTTCATCTTCTGCCATATTCCACCAGAATTCTGGGAGCGCTGCGGTGAAATGCGCGACGAAGGGAGAAGGAGCGAAGAACAACCGAACGAGGCTCGGAAGACACGGGTGATACGAAAGTGGGATGATTTGGGAATCCTCCAATTTGATTTCAAGCATAGACGCAAACTTTTGAGCGACAGGTGAAATTGATCGTTTATCTCATTATCTAACCTAAGATATTATTCTCTTGTCTGTTTTGCTTCGCAATAACAATTCTTGAAGGCCAACTTTATGTAAAACTGGAATCGCTCATTCATTAACGTTTTATTGAAACGTGTATTCCACATCCAAGATCGCGAGTTCAGTTCACATACACGAAACAACAGCCTGCTTTACAGTGGCGCAAATAACAAATACGACATAAATGGTTAATTGAGAAATAAAAAAATCATAAAAGACATTCAACATACAACTTTCACAAATCACTTGAGCACGTGAGCGAGCAAAAGAAGCAGTGATGATAATACCGCGACAGTGGGAACTCCTTTATCGCTTTCTTCTTGCTTTCTTTTTCTGTTTTATCGCCTGCTTCTCAGATTTTCGCACCATCGACCCTTCAGCAGATCACTCAAATTAACAGTGAATTAGCGGAAGGAAACACGGGATTGAAAACGCTTAAAAATTTGAAGATACTCCATTATGCCACACTTGAACACACTGAACCTTGCAAAAGCTATCGTTGCCAAGATAACACGACACCCAGTAGCGCACTTGCGTTGTTACGATGAGGGTTCGGAAAAGCATCGTCCACAATTTTGTATGGACGTTCGAAACCAATAAACGGGAGCACGATAAACTTTGGACAATCCCCGCACTTCTGATTAGTGATGCAACGAAACGATTCGAATAATTTATGCGTAATGATAATGCTCGTAACGCCTATCCCTAGCATCCTAATTGATGCTTTGTCTTTCCGCAGTAAGAAGTAAGAAATCTTTTTCAAACTGATATGCAGCCCCATCGTGGCAATCCGATAATGCTTCACTGGTAGGAAAGTTATCACGGAACGCGACTGCAACGGTACTGCTGATAAGCGACTTCTCTGCTGCATTCTCAATTAGCAAGCCAAAACGTGATGTGTATGCAGCGCCATTTGCCATCATTCTGTCCACTCAATGTGAACCGGATCGAGTGAAGTCTTGATTGCTTCGCCTCCCTTCTTCCTAATTAAAACTCCGATGTCTTCGAACGGACTCCTGTCTTCAACTACTAGGTGAAAAGCTACTTCTTCCCAGCTATAAACCAACTTTTCTTTAATATATCTGATAGATATCCGTCTTCTTGAACCATTCTGCTTTTCGGCTGGATGAAAAATATCACACTGCTTACATTGAACAAACGACATGCGGTAGCCATCTCAAACATTAGTTCATTTTCATAGATCTGAAACTCTGTGCAATGCTCACTCAGACAACTGCTGTAGAAATTTTGTTATGGAAAAGTTTTTATTGCATAAAACTCGTAACTTCACCGAATGTCACCCTGTCTCGGATTCGTCGAGAAAATTTTTGAACTCGCAAAGTTATATTCGAAGTGCCATGGTATCGTTGTTATAGCATAAATAATTGGCACGATAGATCATCTTCAACCTAGTTGCAACCTAGTCTCTAATTACCGACGCACACCTCTGTTAGTGGCCACTTCGCAGTCCATTGCACTCGGTATTGAGAACGAGCCCTAGCTAAGCAGCCGTATTCGGCCGAACGTAGAACGTAGACAGGGCACCAATTCAGTGCAGATAGTGTGAAGTATATTGTAAGCGCATTCATCATAAGAGTCGCTTACGGGACAGTTCTACCTCTCTCTTTGTTTGCAGTCCGATTTTGAGCGCTAAGTTGGATGATGTAGAATGGGCACGTAATACGTTCAGCAAGGTCTTGGTCTTAAAAAAGAATCAGCCTCACTAATACATCTGTCGTTTACATATCTCTTTTGTCGTTCTATTGACGAGGGTTTCCCACTCATTCTTCAAAAATTTCCCATCAAACCCAAACCTTTCCCATATGAAAACTTTCAGGAAGAGTTTTGATTGAACCGTTAAGTAATTTTGCGAAGGAAAATGTGCAAATATTGTTGGTCATTTTTTATTGGCGGGCGTTGTGTGAAGCATTCGAGCAATAAACTTTCTCTGACTAGGATATCTTAGCATGGTGATTCTCCACCCAAACATCAGCATTTTGTACTTCCTAGGACATTGTTGCGGTCAATTACCATAAAAAGTGCAATTTGTCTAAAAACTTGAGCAGGGTAAGAAATATATGATTTTTAGCAGTTTCTAAGCTTCATATGAATTTTCTTTGCCTTTATTCTCTTTATGGACATTTTATAGCAAATAACGAGTTCACCGACGAGAGAACGCCATGCCGTTTATCGCTCGTATTTTCCACTCTCGGCCTAGATGGCAGCACAAAGCCATATCAAGAGGAAAGATGAATCTTTGTAGTGTGGAAGTTCTGTGGAGTGCACAAATATAGAACCTAGCTTGTTTGTTGCTGCCTAATGTGAGCTAATTTTTGGTGTAGCTATTAAAAAACATGCATGGAAACTGTTGCATTGATTAATGTGTAATTTTCCGCTTTTCATAGCAAAACTGCGTGAATTCATTGGAATTGTTCGTCATACTGAAAGTTTTGTCGCCAAAATTACTGTTGCGCGAGAAAGTTCGTTAATGTGCTGCTCATGTAAACGCTGTGAATCACTGATGTATTCTCCTTAAGGACATATTCAGTGCCATCTTTATATATAGGTCACACCTAAAAGTCAAAGAGGCACCTTGTTGAAAGAGACGTCAAAGATTGCGTCATGCATACTTGTTTCTCGTCATTCTCTTTATGTTTGTTATGAAGCGATCCAATCGAAGCAATTATTCGCACTTTAATGAGATGTTTGGCGTCAAAAACATTACGATAACCACGCCAACTAATGAAGCAAGTTTTTGTGATGGTAAACAACGAGAAAGAATCAAAGACATCAAGATCTAGGGGCACAGAGGCTAACATAAAAATCGCATATGAAACAATAGATTTGCTAAAAGGCAGAACGTTGGTGGAGTGTTTATCACGCCAGGCGACGGTTCAACGGAATGGCAGAGGGAAAGGGAGTTAAGGACGACATACGCGGGAAGTGAACTAAGCAATTTCAACAGGAGGAAAGCGATTTCTTGTTAAATTTTACATGATCGAATGAGTGTAACAATGTAAAGGCAACACAGCCGAGCGAGTAGACCAGTCGAATGTTTCACTCTTTCAGCATTTTTCGTATCTTCATTTTATGCGTCTTGCATTTCGAACCATAATTACTTGTTCCCTTTAAAATCTGTTTATTTCGCTTCTTTTACACCTCCACTCCACTCTCTCCTTCCCTCCACTCCTCCCCCCTCCCCCTCAACTCCTTTCGTTTGACCTCATTTTCCTCATGTCTCATATCTGCTGCATAAACCTTCTGCTCTTTGACTCGCTTCTTTTCTCGGCTGATAATGCCTGTCGTGTGACAACGAAGCCTTGTGCATTATACATATTGCTTTTGTCCCCATCTTGCGCAATGAGCCTCGCTCTCTCTTTCGGTTATATAATACGAGAGACATGCGTATCGCATCCGCCACTTATGTCCTCATTGTAGATTGACCGCTAGCCATTGCGTAGCCCTTAAATTCTATCAAATATTTCTGTGATGAAAGCTTCCGAGGGCTAATCTTAAATGCGTCTTGATGCGCACTAACTTATGTCGTCCTGCTCCTAATGTCGGCCATTTCTGCGGGAATAAATAAGAAATAACAAGACAGCTTTTTACTGGAAAGCGCCGTATAGACTTCACATGTTTACTGTACATTTTTGGGCGTTTCTTTTGTCTACATGAACGTCTATCAAATGTACATTAGTGGGTGAGTGCCAAAATAAAGGGAAAAACGCTACGTGGATTACAGCACGTTTGTCTTCTATGAGAGAGTTTGTAAAGAACTAGAATTTCGATGATCAGTTTATCGTGCCGAGCGAAAACTAGATCCCGTCATCGAGGAAAAGGACCGGAAGTGCAACCGAGCTGGAGTAATTTTTTTACCTACGCTTCAGTTTGAACGTTATGTTGCGAAAGGAATTTTGAGAGGCACCAAAGTAAAACTATCAAAGAAAACATTTTCAGTTATCCTGAGATATTTTTAATGTTCGTTTAGAAAACGTTAGAGATTCAACGATGCAGAGTAGTATTATTTCATTCGCTTCATGAAGAACGAAAGTAAATAGTACATTGCTACGCTTTCTTAGCCTTTTCCTCGGTAGAAGAATGCATCTGCGATAGTATGCGATAAGCAGTTCTTTCGTACTCTTTTTTTTCTGAATTTCTTCATAGCTCTCATTTCTTTTTTTTTTGCATTTCATATGAAAGCATAGTAGTCGCTTTTTTCCATCACGTTTAGAAATCGACTAAGGCATTGAGCAATTGCGCTGTCAACGTTTATGTCGTTGCTCCACAATGCTGTTGGCAGCATTAATGTCTTATTTGTATGCGGTGTCAAAATGCACAAATTTGTCGTCATTTTAAGCGTATTATAACGCAAATATTTTTTAAAATCTATAAAGCTGCTTTCGCGTTAAACTAAAACCGAGCCGAATTTTTGCAATGAAGCAAACTGAAAGATTATTGTTGTTTACTATGGCCAAGAGGCAAAGTGGTTGAGCGCTGTTTGCTACGCAGTCAAATAATCTCACATCAGCGTTTTTATCAATGACTTGAGATAGCTTCTCCGTAACAACACTCGATGGAATACTATAGCACACCATAGAACCGCCACTTACACAGCTTGATGACGAGACTGAAAAGTCTAGTTGCATTTCATGCGTTCTCAAGCGTTTCTCGCATTTTTTGCAATCTTAACAATCGCAATCTTAACAATCGCACTATTTTGCGAAATGCACCAGCTGGTCTTTGACAATTTGGCAGAAATCTTCAGAGTTTTATCTTATGTGCTTCACGTTCGGAATCGAAAACATGCAAGTTTGTTTCCGCGAAACTGTTTTTTGATAGAGACCAAGTGATATGCTAAGATTGGTATCTAAACGTTTTAGTACAATTTTCAGCTGACAAGTTGAAAAGGATGGCAGACAACAGCGCGACCTGTGCAAGAATGTAAGATGATAGGAAGGGGCGATGTGCAGTCATAGAATAAATAATCGAACGGCAACGTTTGCGACTACAAAGTAATAAATGGAAACAGATTCAAACGCTTTTGCTTTATAATGCGAAGAAGTTTGTGCAAGAAGATTTGGATTAGCTGTGCCGACTACATGCGTTTTTACTAATGCGCTGATTTGTGCGTGTCGTATCGAGCATTTAAACTGTTTTCCAGTATGTCAAGCTGGGCTACGACAAATTTTCTGATCAACATTATTGCTCAGTGAGTGTAAGCAATATGGTTCGTATGGTCGGGTAATTTTGGTGACTAATGAGACAAAATAGAACAAGCCAGATTTTCGTTCCTATTTCGTTGAGGTTCGAATGTGAAATGACCGGAATATACCATGCTCATCAGTCATGTATCGATGCATCGACTTACTGGCACGTGATATAGCAGGCTTCAGTAGGAACTGTTGCATTGAGTGCGAAAATATTTGTTGTTGATGTGCTACGATATTCAATATTAGGAGATGCAGCTACCCGTTGTTCCTGTAGTTTGGCAGCTTTCTTCAAAAGCTGTGAAAAGGCGCTAGCCATAGACGTTGTTCAAGGAATTTCAGTTTTGCCTATAGAAGAAATCGTCGTTATCAGGCTCATTTATTTCGTATGTCAGATATCACAGACAAGAAAAGTGTTCTTTGATAACAGTTGAGCAGATCCAACCATTTTCGGTATTGTGACTGCTACCTCAGTGGTTGAAAATACAGTTGCAGAAAACTTTTGTGTAAAATATTATTTCCCCTGCAATGAAATTGAGGTTATGAATGCCATGAATCTTCATAACCTTGGGTGCTCGTATTTCCAAGAACTATCAGCGGAAATACATTGTCTGTTGAGGTTCAATTGTCTCGTCAATGATCGGTTACCTGTCTTGCCAAAAAATTGTCTCTTTATGAAAATGCCGACATTAGCAGTCTAGTCATAAAATGTGTAATCGGATTGTCTTCACTGATCATTTCACATTTTGGTCACATGTTGAGAAATTCTACATCGGAAGTATCTTTTGTGCGAAAGTCGTTTTGTGTTTCGCTGAGCGTAGCCGAAGTATGGACGAAAAGAACGACGAAGTGGCAAAGATACGAATATTGACACACTAAATAGTTCAGCACGGCATCGATTAGTGGACACTAAATTTAATATTTGATTGGGGCCGATTTCGATGCTATTTATCACTCTCTGTAGAGACAATTTATTTTTTGTTGACCGTCTCCACTGAACGTTATCGCCAGCCGGTTGGCGTTTTCCAACTTTGAATTATTTGGAGGAAGGAACGCAATGTTTGTTGTTTGTGATTGAGGTTCGCGAATACACATTTAATGCAAGAGTGAGCACGTCAATACAGTCAATCTGATTTCGAAGGAAAGTGATTGAAGTAATCGACGGTTTTTGCAAGATTCGAAAAGCCACTGATAGAAGTAACCATTGCACTAACTGTTAGGATAGCAGCATCTTCTTTACATATATATATATATATATATATATATATATA
>JAARMF010000239.1:0-26619 GCA_022844705.1 Toxascaris leonina
CCGCCCAACGACACCGACAACCGGATTATGATTAATTATTTGAAGGTATTATTGGAAGAACGTGAGATGGCACGACTGAATGCGATTCAGCGTGAAGCACGTGAAGCATGCACACAACGAGTAGCGGCAGAGAAACAATTGTACGACCTACAGAACTGCTTTTCGTCGCAGGAAGAACAGCTGAGGAACGCTGCCTCAAGAATTGATTCACTCAAAATCCAGGTCATAACTTATATAATTTTTGTTAGAACTTATTTAAATCCTGATGTTTCAAATCAAATTCCGGAGAAGCGATTGGGCCTACAGTTGGCTTCCCAAAAATCTTTTCAAATTAAGAGTTTCATTTTTTTTTCATAAAAAATTCCAGCTGAAGTTGTTCGAAAATTTCTGCAGGTAGCGGTTTTCATAGATTTGTTTCTTTCATAGTTGGTGGTGAAGTCTTGCTGAATGGATCTAATCGAGGCGGAGAATTTGCAGTATGGATGAACGGTATTTAATACTTATATCGAGCCGTGCATATCGAATAATTGAATAGAAGAAAAAACTTCAACTTGAATTCTATCAAATATTCACTTTCTAATGTGAGGTGATGGGTCAGTACAGGTGAATAATTGTATAAAATGCATCTCTGATTATAAAAGAGGTGTCATAAAAGGGAAGCAAATGTATTTTCATCATAGAATCATTGTGAAGAATGAAATTTGTAGTCCATGAAAGGAATCCTTCAAAGTCATCACTATGAGTCTCTATCAACGGATATGTGGAAATTGTCAATGATGCTATCGTCGATAGAGAATTCAATACGAATTTTACACTGCATTTAGCATTGCATCATTTGCAGTAGCTTTTTGCATTGCTATACAAGCATATTGCTTTGATGCTTCATATTATCTGAACGTCCATCGATGCTCGATGTGGTTCATGAAAGCTCTCGCACGAATGATAAACCATGATTCAGTTAAGTGCTGTCTATATGCCGATGCTATATCATTTGAGTGCATTTGGCACCTTTTGCCTTGTCTAGCAACAAACTTTTGTGTGTATATAAGAGAGAGAGAGGTGCAAAAGCTAGGGTTGATGGATATGAATTTCAGTAGAAAAATTTCCAACAATTTTCAAATATTTTTTTTTGTAATCAACAATTTATTGATTTCCAGAAACAGATTTTTCCGTTGTATTTTTTATGAAGATACAGTGATGGAAAATAGTCTTCTGCTTAACCTACCGGTACATCATCCATATAACATTGTTCGGATTGTTTCCTTTGAACGAAGAATTTCGTTGTTTCTTATTTGCGATATTTGGAATTTTTTGTGCAAGTAATCTCTGATCCGATAAATTATTAGCCTCGGTACTAATCAAGAGAGCGTGACGCATTAATAAAATTATTGTGGAATGTCTTCGAGGCGAGTTGTTATGCAATTGCCGTGAAGCTGCTTTTATTGCGGTATGGACGAGAAGATGATCAATGATGTCATTTGCAAGTTGGCTAGGTGACAGAATACAATGTTCTTTACTTTTGTAGCTTGATCTTCTATATCGAAGGCGACTTTCTGCGATGAACGCAGCACGAGCTCAACAGAAACGACTCAACGCTCAGAGTGCCCAGAATCGTTCGGTGAAAGTATGTTCTCGTTTGATTATTATTTTATCGTTGTGAAAGCGATTCTAAAAGAATACTCTTGCGGAAATAGATGTTTTGCGGTAAGCAGTCAATCATATAATCAGATTTCGGCGCGAAGACTGAAAATTATTCCTCGGTTAGTTAATAAGGCATTAGTACTCAATGCCTTCAAAACGTTATGTTCAAATACATCTTCACCAACGTTTTCCACAATATTTATGCTTCATCCATTGCGTTATAATGCACGCAAATGACACAACGCTTATCCTTCTATGCAGTTTTATTTTGTTCTCACTGTCATTTAATTTCCCGAATTTCTGTATGTGTATCAAGAGTTTTATGTCTCCTTTCCCTTCTAAAGGTTGTGAGAACGGGAAAGAGGAGGGGGGGGGGGGTTGGCGTAATGAATATATTAGCTTGCTCGGCAGCGAGCAGAATCATGAATAAGTGAAGAGTATTTCAGAACGACGAAGCGTCTAAGCCGAATAATACGAACGATGCTGCTGTGTCAAGACCACGAGCATCGGTTGAACCTTTCCAGGTTTGTGAACTCGGTGACAACCTTCACCTTTTGGGAATATCGGAAAGAGCAGTGGCATTGATTTTCCTGCTTTGAATAACACACGCTTATTCGATCGGTGCAAGCGGAGCATCAATCAGATTGTTTCTGACAATAGTATTTATGTGATGTTGCAGCCACCGTAATCCTGAGATTCTCTCTATCGTAACACGAGCATAGATTGCCCATGTCAGTGAGATATGTTAAATGTTTACTTAAAATTGTATACTTCTTTGAAGTTGATCGAACGACATTATGAATGATATACCTGTCACAGATTTGAACGTTGTTCACAGACAATAACGTGGTCTTATATGGGAATAGAAAGGCGAAAACTGGGAGATGTGAGAGAAAAGAGGTCACAACGAGAAAGAGTTTGGTCGTTCCGAAGAGTTTGGCTTTGGGAGATGAAAGATGGATGGTTGGGTTCCAAATTCTGGTTGCCGATGTAAGAGTTTGGGTTGTACTCACACCATCATTACAAATATTTGCATAATTAGTTCTAGTAGAATTCCTTGTAGAAGAATCTTTATTATTTAAAAGCATTGTTATTTTTAAATACGTTATGTTGTATGTAGCAAATTTTGCACATAAAGTTCGCCTCATTCCACTTCTCCTTTACACAATTACTTTGAATAAACTCTTTTGTGGTTTCACAATCCATACAAAACGTTTTATCTGTGTGCATTAGTGATATTTGTGTTATTACCTGTTATCTAATCTTTCAACAAAGAAAACGGTTCCAGGTCGCAAGGCCTACGGTTGTGGTGAGCAAAGAAGAGAAACGGCGGGTAGATTCTGCAGTGGTGCCACCCCCACCGCCACCACCACCGCTACCGTCTCAAATTGTGCGCAACATACTTTCACCTTCAAAAGATCTCACCGACCGGTAATTTTTAATGGATTTGATATTTAGTTTTTGCTGAATTGCTAAGGGGAAGGAGATATCTTATCGAGAACTGCGATACCTATGTTGCGACAATGTGATGAAATCTTTGTGGAATTTCGGGTGAGCCGCTTTTGGTCGCCGCAGTGAGTCTATCTTTAATAACTTGTTCTTTTAATATTCGGGACGGTGGTAAATTATGGAAGCGAAGGGATGATATTCGAAAGAATGTTATACTTGCCTTCAAAGACAAAAATCTGTCGTTCTTTTCTCTTCCCAATTCTCATTTTTCAAATACTGTTTGCATAACGTCCAGCTCTTCTTTATCGCAAGAAATTGCTTTTTGGAGCATCGGAAGCTGTGATCTAGCAACAAAGCATTTTTGAAAATGCTTAAATTTTTGAAATTCTGCAGGGTTGTTTTCCGTAAATCGATACCAAGTGAGCAAGTTCGTCGTGAAGATTCACCCTCGCCACCTAAGGATCCCTATCCTTCGCCGATGTGTTCATTGGAGAGAGCAACTTTGTTGGTGCAAAAGTCGGAGGCGAATATCAGTTCATCCGTACCGGTGGCGAGTGTGACGGACGTCATCACTGCGAATGCGAGAGCTTCTCCGATTCCACAATGTGTGAGCACATCGTCTTCAATGATTACAACCACATCAATGGGGAATGCAGCGCAACAATCAAGGAGAGGAACCAATATGCATCAGTTGTGGAATGAGGCAAAAATCCTCGATGAGGAGGCTGCGTTGGCAGTGACCGTAAGTGAGAGGATTCCTCCAAGGGACGAGGATAGTGGTCGTGTAACGATGGCTGATCAAATTTCTATACGCCCCGATACGTTGAGAGCGGCAAAGAGAAGGTGAGCAATATTTCTTTTCTATATTGAAAGGTGGGCAGTGGGGCTATTCAAGAGGATATTGAGGTCGCTAGACTTTTCGAGGGGTAAGTACCGTATGGTACTTGTACTCTTCTCTTACAGCTGTATGTTTTTATGAAAAGAAATATGTTCAGTTTCGTCTGAACGACATTTCTGCAACGCGAGGAGTGAGAAGGGGATAGTGATGAGTGGATGAGTAACCACCCAGGAGAGGATTGACTGACGAATCTGTTTTAACATAGGCCCGAACCTTGCTGTTCCTGCCAGAAATGTTTTATTTGCACAGCCCTGCACATATGCTAGCATATCTGCATGGTATAAGCCGATTTTGTTCTGTTTTGCAGATCGTGGGCCCAACAAGAAGCGTCCTTGGATGAAGCAGAGTATATTCGAAAGATTCTTTGTGAGCAGCAGAAGAAAGGTCGCACTCATCTCAATTTGGATTCTCACCTCGAGAACCTCCTTAGTCATTCATCTATCCCTGAAGTATGCTTGCTTTAAACAGCTATTCATATGTGAATGAGGGAATGTGCGAGGTTTGAAGTCCAGAGAAAGTCGCTCTGCTGTCACCGTTCACACCGACCTTTTATATGTGGAGGAAATTCCCGGAGATTCTGATGCAGAAATTCTCATAGGCTCAATGAGGTCGCCAAAAATATTTCGTTTCGTTCTCGCTTACTGTTGTTTCACTGCTGTAGAATTATTTGTGGCTGCGCAACGATGGCATCGTTGCAAGCCTTTGAGGGTGTTCCATCGTTATGACAGTTCTTTCTGAATGCGCTGTAAGTTTGTAATATGGAAGGGAAAGATGTGTGAGGGGATATGTTAGAAGATAAACATAAAGGCGATATATAAAAGTCATTACATATGTGCAGCACAAATCAATGGTTCACCGTCCCTTTAAGTTGTTTTTATCGAGGAATTCATATAAGAGGGAAGAATTCATGCAAAACCTCAACAGTCGTTCTTCAAACATTCTACTGCGAAATGTTATTCAAGCTAGCAAATGGAATAATACTAACATTGCAATCTATAGTATTTCTTGCTGTTGAAACAAGCCTCAAATTGGATTTCTCCCTTCCAGGTAATTGACGAGAAATCGGAGCCTGCCGATCCTGCTAAGGTAGCATCCTGTTTTTCTGCCTTCTTAAAAGATCGATACTTCAGTTATTATACATTTCTGTGTTCACTAGCTGTTGTTTATATCGACATGGGGGTAACGAAGCGAGTAGATTCAATGGGAACATATCGGAATAGATTCATCAATAGGTTAAACGTCGATTTACAGATCGTTGAAGAAGAACGATAGAAACTCGAATAGTATATCAATTATAGAGTGAGGCGTAATAATTCATTGCTTCATATTGTTGTATGTAATAATTCATCGTTTCAATGACATAAAAATAAAGGAAATATTAGGCGACATAATTAATTGAAAGCAGAATTAATTGCCAAGATTTCTCTTTGCAATATTTCATTTTGTTGCATCATTCCCGCATTTTGAGAGTCTAATTAATCTTGTCGCGTTTTCAGCTTATTGTCACTTTTGCTGCGATTCTATTCATCCGAGTTTTTCTCAAAGTAGATGATAGAAAAAAGAAGGGCTAAACAGTCACCAGTTGACTGGAAAATGATGGGAATGCTGAAAGATCCAATGAAAAATTACCCTTCATTTCTCTGTTTCTCAATCTTCTGCGTTCTTATCTAGTTCACTGATTTATATAATTTTACTCATTGCTAATTAAAGTTATATAAAGGTTATATTAAACGCTCATATAAAAGCTTCGGAGGTCACTTTTTTCAAAGGATTTTCGCAGATTGTACAATTGTGAAGTTTTATAGGCAAGTACAGAAACGAATGAAGAATTACCAACTACGTCGATCGACGACGGCACAAAAGAAGAATCTACCGTTGCCGAACCGAAAGCGGATATCGATTCTCCCATCGAGGAGACACTTTCAGAGAAGCAATCTTCTCCAGATGCTAATTCGCCTTCGGATTCATTCGAACCTTTCTTTTCTGAGATTACCTATGATTCGATGAAACTCATAAAACCGCCACCAGAAAAGGTATTTTATTAGATTTGGTATACTAGGCCAACATTTGTTCATAGCGGTGATGTCTGATGAACACAGGCATATTGTGGTTCAGAAGATCGATTCACAGTTTCATTGACATGGGATTTGGTATGAAAGAACCGCTTATTCACGATAACTTTACGTATCTCAGGATTCAAGAAACCTCATTTTTCTTTATTCTGTCTCCGTCGCAGTAAAATTCTAGAATTTTTTCAGGAGGATATGCTTCTCTGCTCTGTTCTAAAGTATTAAAAACTACAGCAAGCACGCATATGATTATTGTTATGTTATGTGTGTCATAGCAAATAGTGTTTGCGTTATAAAAGCAAGAAATGTCACGTGTAAAGCCAGAAGGGTAGTTTGTGGGCAAACGGAGGATGCTAACCGAGCTTTTATTCAAAGGGAATTCTACGTCCATCGGGTGTGAAGAAGCCACGCCGTCATATTGTGTTCGACCCGCTTGCGTTGCTTTTGGATGCGGCGCTCGAAGGCGAAATGGATTTGGTGAGGGCGAGTGCTGCAAAGGTTACTAATAAATTGTACATTCCTTAAAACTACGGGCAGCGACCAGTTTGCAGCCGGATGGCAGTCGCGACTGATATTTAGTTCAGGATACTCCAGTTCATCCACATGAGGCGTTTATATATAAAGGATTTCTGAAGGCATCATTTGAACCTTCTCTTGGGGCAGGTGTATAGTAAAAGTGAGGAATCGGAATGCTTTGTGGCGCGAATTCGCCTCTCCGTTGAGGACAGTTGGGAATCAACATTTTCAGCCTTTAATAAATCATTTCGGAAAGTTTGCCTTCCTTCAAGAAGAAAACTATGAAAACTGCTTTCATTGATGGGAAACTGCCAGTGAGCTCCTCTCTGTCCGCATAATTTTCGTTAATTTTTTCTTTGCATTCGTCTTTACCATATATATGCTCTTCTTCATACACTCACAAATAATTTCTTTTGCTTTGATGGCTAGTTTTTTACACTCATTAAGCCAGCATATGAAGCAATCGGGTTATGTGGATGAAGCTGAGAAAGAAACAGTTTGGAAGCAAAGGAGGTGATTTTCAACTTTATGAGACCGTATCGAACAATCGCCCTATCTTTTTGAATTTGGTGTAAAAACGTTTCAAGCGGCTGGTGCCTGCAAGCCACACATCTGTTCCATAATTGTTTGTTATATTCTTGTGCAGACAGTGAAGTAAGGTGCTATTGAGATTTAGATGTCCGATCTGTCGGCTTCGAACGATGAGGGTATCACGGCACTACACAATGCGATCTGTGCAGGACATTATGAAATTGTCCGCTTCTTAGTCGAATCACTTGCGAATGTCAATGCTCAGGTATTTACTTATTGTATCGGTCTTGGTTATTCAGCGTGCGGATTTGGCAAATGTATTCCGACTAACTCAAATACTCAAGTAATGGAATTTAATAAAAGATGGGGGAAAAAGAGAATTTCCAGCGAAAGGCAGTCTCAATTAAGCTATCTCGCTTGGACAGTTATTAGATTCAGTTTAAATTCGTTGATGCTTCTCGGCCTTTTTCTCTGCACAATATTACAGAAGTATAATACAAAATGCAGATTTCTCACCTTATGAAATCTCTCATTCACAGCATCTGTAGAGTGTAGAGCCTTTCAAATGATTGTAGAACCTTCCAATTATATGTGTCGTGCAATGCATAGCCCAGATATGACCGCCAACGAACACAGGCAAAGAAGGCAACATTTGATAGGTTTTTGCCGGGGTGGAAAGTGGAAGTGGGAAGAATTTTGTGGTGTTCTACTAAACGAGGGAAGAACAACTTTTTGTATAGGATTCTGATGGTTGGACGCCGTTGCATTGTGCCGCATCATGCAACAACCTTCCGATGGTGAAATTATTGGTGGAAAATGGCGCATGTGTCTTCGCACAAACGCTTTCGGATTTGGAAACACCGATTGAAAAGTGCGAAGAGGATGAAGATGGCTACGAAGGATGTCAACTCTATCTGCAAGCAGCTCATATCAATGCCGGTGTTGTTAATGACGCCAAGGTATTTCTTCATTTACAGTAATAGATATCCGTTATGCTCAGAATAGTTTCCTTAAGAGGATCTCACTCAGGCTGTTGTCCAGTGGATGTCTGATGAGTGTTGCAGACTTAGCATGGTGATAGTGGAATAGTAATTTTACTTGTTTTCCCTCGTTGGAGTTTCTTCACTGTGAAATGTGCTGCAGTGAAATGCAACGTTTACTGTTTCCTTCAAAATAATGTATAGAACGGAGAAGCAGTCATATTCAAGGAAAACGAAATAAAAGGGAACACAACGCAGCACTCACAATGGGACTATGCATGGCCATCACCCGCGCTTCCTACCCTCTCTCTGTCATTTTGCACTGGGGAGAGACATTCATTATTTTTAGAAAATGAGGAGACGAGAATGGACACAAATAATTGAGTCTATAAACGTAGACACAAATGGATGGGTGTGTGCAAGTGTGTGAGGTGCACGTGATTTGCAAGATGCACAATGCAGGATGGAATGGCCTCGGGGCAAGACGGTGCCTAAGTGATGAAGAAAAATGAGTTCATGTTTATCTGACATGTGTCAAGTTCGTGTCTCTTCCACAGCTTTGAGCGCTGTTTCGAGGGAGAGTTCTCCCGAAGATGTAATCAAACTCATAAACAGCAGATTGGTAAAGTTTCTATAAACGGTTTCTAAGACTTGGCTTTAATCTAACGAAGCCTCCAAAGATATCATGCTCCATCTGGGACTGTTTACGAAGAAGACAAACGAGGATGGGGGACAGCTTCCTTTATTGCCGCTTTATTGGGTGCCCGAATGTCGTTGCTTGTAAGCAGGCAGGGAGTGGAAATTTTGTAAAGAAAGCCCCTCGAAGAGTACTCATGACGAAGAAGAAAAGGTATGTGGCAAAGCTGAGGAAGCAACCTCATGCACTAGCTTCTACATCAACTTTTTCTTATGCCCATAATTGATCAATATTTCGCGCATTCGACTTTCCCAGTGGGCAGCTGGGCTTCCGAGAGTTTTCGTTTTCCTTTTATCGAGAAGAGATTTATTGAGGGTGAAGATTGCGAGACGCTTCAATCGAGGAGTTGATAGTTCTCAATTCATGATCGTCTTTCTTCGAGATTAAGTAATCGCTTACAAAATCTGAAAAGAACGTACTCACAAAGTTCTTGCTGATGATTCTGGCTTTTCGGCCTTTTTTTTTCAGAAAGCTGTTACATTTCCTCACTTCTCAATACATCTTCCACTGGAAAACGTCACTTCTTTATTAAATATTTTTTTATTGATCATGTGAATAGTGAAGCGCTAAAAATAGTGCTGCTTTTCCGGAGAAAAAAGTGCTGGTTCATAATGCCCCTTACAAAAGGGTTTGCTAGTAGTGGGATGTACCTCTTTGTCGGAAAGAGGGTAGTGGTTAGATTTTTGGCGTTCTTCACTGCGTGCATCGCTTAATTATTGACAATAAAGGAACGATGAGCAGTGACTCGAGGTGAATTGCTGTCCTGTTTGAATGTGTTTTGCTAATAGAAGCTGAAGTGGTAGTGTAGTGATTAGCAGTTGCCCAGTAGGTTATTCTTGGGAAGCCAGTTTTATTAAAAATGAGAAAAAAAAATAGAACTTGATGCATTCACTAAATACTGTATTTGAGTCATTTTATACCCTCTGCATTAAATTATATGTCAATGCTTCTTTTTCGGTGCACTGTAGCAAATAAAATTACCCCAAACGCGCATCGGAATGCTTCAGTTTGTCAACGAAGCTTGAAGGTGATGATGGTGCTAGTTTCCTCCTTCGTAGTGCCTTGCTTCCTTGTTGCTCAAGTAAAACTCTTGACTAAGCTAGAGGTTACAGAGTGGTCGGAGTGTTTGTCTTAGGAAATATCTCGTGAAGAGTGCTGATGGCATCAAACAGCGATGCTGAGTTGTGGATGGTTGACGTGCGAGCTGCAATCACTGCGTTGTTCCTTTATCGCCTAATCAAATTTCACACAAATTATCCCCTGGGTTTCTAATTGCGTAGCACTGTCCCTTAATGGCGCACTGAGATTCCGTTCATTTAATGACTTTGAAAAAATTGTGCGCTAAATTTTTGTAATTTTCTAACCTGAGCGATTTTGTGTGGAAAGAAGATTTATTGGGAAGCATTTAAATGGAAAAAAAGAACATCATTATGGCAATTATTTTACACCTATCGAAAGTTTTTCTGAATGAAAGGTTTTAACGCGTGATTGCTGCAGAAGACTCTTTTTTTTCGAATATTTCCTGTTATGAGTAATAATATGTGAATATTTTTCATAATCGAAATTCCGAAGCATTTTTTAAAACTCGCATATTTATCTTAATTTTTCTCTCTTATTGATTGATATCACGCTGAAATTTGATCGTCTTCGAATGAAACAACGAGTTCAATTTGGCACTCTGTTGTTGAGAAGGAACTAGGCGGGCATTTACACGTCAAGGTTGAGTTTGAAAATGTGTGTGCGAGTGTGCGGCGTTGTGATTTTAAAAGTTGGCTGGATGTGACTGCGAATGTGCGCACTTGAAATGTCGTCAGCATCGAACGAATTGCACAATTCGCATTATTCTTTACGGCATTTCGATCAGATGGAAAAGGTCATTCGTGTGGCGCGTAAAAACGCTGACAAATTGAAACAAATGAATGAAGTTCCGGCACGAATGGATTGGGGACATTAAGAAGAGGAGAAAGGGAGAGCAGTGTTGAGCAATTGAATAGACATCTTTTAGTAATCCTCTTTTCGAGTTATAAAATCACAAAATCGAATACTGATGTTCGTTCGATGATACTTCCGGAAGTTGGTTAGGTTGTTGGAAATGCGATGTGTGGTGCACGATAATTTAATTGAAGGTGATTGGCAGCGGTGGCTGAGCTGTTTAGATTGCGGTTGGGGTGCTTCATCATTGTTGGATTGATTCCGTAGTGAGCCGAGAAATTTGCTATTGAAAGCAGATCGCTGCCTCATCTCATTATTGTGTTCATGTGCACTCGTTTCTCCTGACTCGCGTACTCTTTTTCATTATGTTTAAATGAGCTTTGTGCCATTCTGTGGAAGAGTTCAACACTTGTGATCGCTTATAACCGCATTGTAAGATTTCTATCTTTTGAGCAATTTCTGGCGTTTATTACTGTTAAGAGCTAGTTGAGTCGGAATAAGGGTGTGAGGAGAGTCTTATTTATTATGTAAGGCTTGGCCAATGCATTACGAATTCAGGGCAATCGGATAACCGAAGCTCTTGACCTCCGTTTGTGATGCACGGGTTCAATTCCTCTTCACATCATTCATTTTGTAATACACCCAGTGACATATCACTGAAATATGCAGTGTTATTTTGAATTCTGATTTGTTGCAGATGTATGCGGCCTATTCGTATGAGAAGGTGCGGGACGATGAGTTGACGTTTGAGAGGGGCGAGTGCTTAAAGGTAATCGAGAGAGACGGCGATGAACGAGCATGGTGGTTGTGCGAGCGATTTGCGGCTGGTGATGGGTCCTCAGAGCGAGGTCTCGTTCCTAGGAATTATCTTGCATTATACCCATCACTCTTGGATCGTCCTAAAGAATTCGTAACATTCGAACTGCCAACTCGATGTGTCATTTCGCGCGACGATGATAATGTAGGAAGTCGTTTCGATGATAATAATGAGAATAATAATATACTCAAAGTTGATATTCTCGAAGATGTGCTCCTCGACGAACAAGCGCCCCCTCTTTCTGTTCCTTGAGCCAGAGAATGACGACGTGGGTGGGAATTGCAGGGAGGAAGATCCTTCCCTTCCCATCAGTTCGTTTCAATTAAGGGTGAGGAAGATTGATCGCCTGTTTATGCTTAGGTTGCAGTGTTCTCGAGAGGGTCCTATGTTTTCAAAAAGTGATTTCAGAATTCCCAAGCAGTGATCACACGTCCCTCGTTTATTTGAAGGAAATTCATTGCTATCACTCAATTTTCAGCTGCCCACCTTTTCACATTCTTTTATTCCTTTCCTCTTCCTCCTTTTAAAAATAGAACGTGTATCCCACAGCACATTTGATTGAAGCGTTCTTCTGAAAAGTCGAGGAGAGGCAGGCATTTTCGATATTCCTTGACCATCGTAGATGATAAGTCTTTTGTATAACGTGGAAGTTTTGAGTAATTATCGGCAAAGGACGGGATTGGTGAATATCCGAGAAGAATAATGAGGCTTTGCAATGCGGCAATATTTGTTGCTATGTAATAATCAATTTTTTTGCCTGTTAATTATTTATTGATGACGATTTTTTCACAAAATGGACAAAATTTGCACATTTTATTGACATATGAAATTGAGAGCTAAGAGTGCGACAGTCGTGATAGTGTATCGACGAGATAAGTTTTTTGAGTGTTCTCCAGGTTTTACAGAGAATAAGATGTGGGGTGGGGGCTGGAAAAAATTATCGCACAGATCTCTTCAGAAGACATCTCGTCTAGAGAGGCAGAAGAACCTCTGGGGCAGTGGTCATGCACCTTACCTCGATTCGGTTTTAGTCTGAGAGTTGTGAGGTTGGTACACAAGCACATTTCGTAGCATATTCGTGGGGACTGGCTGATAGAATTGAAGAGTGGGGCACTAGTAACTATTAACGCATTTCAACGCCGTGAAATATGGCTCATTGTAATTGTTTTTTACGCTTTATCGTGATAGGTGTGAAACATTTTAAATTTACGGTGCTTTATGAGCATTGAAACGCCTCATACTTAGTGAATATTCAAGGCGCAGTTTAATGGTCGTTGCATAAAGTAATATGGAGATACTTAAACACTTTTATTGACTTTGCTAAATATGAATATTGTAATAAAGCAATGCTCATTTACATATATTTTATAAGCTAATAAACCGCAAATCGCATTTAATTTCGCTAATAACAATTCTAATCGTCGACTAAATATTCGTTGTGTAATTAATTGCAATCGCCATTGCTAATTGCAAATTGCTGCTCGTTTTATTTTATTCTCGTTGATCGCATTCGGTCATCGAATATTTCATTTCTTCACTCGTCGAATGAGTGGATCTTTGTCAGTGTTTTTTAAAATGTTATTGCTTTTTATGAATATTTGAGTGATATCATTGGATAATCTGAAACTTAAGCACTCAATTTTGATGCAATTTGAAATGATTTATTGAAGAATATGTCTCCCAAATTGATACAATAACGTCATGTTTAAATCAATGTGTTTATACATCCGGACGTGGGTACTGTAACTTCTGCTATTGTGACTTCGATCTGTATATCTGCCGTGCATTTCAAATGAGTGTAAATGTCGCTCTAGTTGTATTACTGTAGGAGAGGGGAATCTTCTTGGATAGTTCACGCCATCTGCACCTCCATATAAGAGTTGGATGTATCGGTTACAATAATAATTTGTAAGGTGATTTGTTTAAAGTCATTCTCACCAATTGCTCTTCGGTGCGTTGTAATTATCTTATTGTCCTTGCTCTTTTGTGTATGCGTGATAGGTTAACATTTTTGTTGCAATTTTGATGTGTACAATCGGGAAGGTGAATTTTGCAATTTGAAGGGGAGTGGAACATGAATTGATGCACCTGAAAAGATATAGGCACGGCTACGAGGGGATTTTCCCTTTGTGGTTAACGAATCCAGTTAATTTGATTTTCGCATTGAGTTATCAGGTGCATTATGGCTTACTTCAGAGCTATCGGAGATAACTCTTGAAGAAAATTTTTTAGTGGAGTTTTGTTTACACTCTTTTAATGGTTCTAAGATACTGTTGTATGCTGAGCATGCAATTTCGCCATGCATAATGTCTGTTCGGAGCATTTTGTCTGTATATGTCGATTGCGCGTACAAATGTTGTGCCTTCATTATTTGCGTACTCTTTATTTGTTTTCATTTCCATTCATAGCGCTCAGCGTTGTACTTTGGTTTTATGCAAATATATACATACTGGAGCTCCTAGTGTAGTACTGAGTGATGATTTTGTTTCCTAGAAGAGAAATGTTGTGCTTTTTCTTATTTGCCTTCTTAATGGAGCGGATTCTCAAGATTCTCTTCTCTTTTTTTTTCACGAGCCTCATTTTACGTAGAAATTCAAGTTCAAATACTGCAGCACCTTTAACAGCTCAAATTGTTTGAAATTACTTGTTTCATTGATATCTACACCGGCAAGAATCAAACAGCCGAAGAGCCCCAAGCAGTATTTCCTTGCATAATCGCGATTGCTCTTTTCGAAGGTTCTTTTGAATGTTTATATTGCACTGAAAACTGCTCACAATGAATAATATTTATTTGTATAGAATAAATGACTGAATAGCGATAAGCGTGTGACTTCTGAAGCAAGTGTTGTATCGTGTGCGTATATGTGCTAATGGGGGGAGTTGCCAAATTTGATTTGTGATCCAACGTGAAGAGCCTAGCTAACATGTGAAGCTTGACGACCTAGCTAACGTGTGAAGCTTAACGACTAACTACACGGACGGCTGTGTTGTGAGAAGTCGATCTATCCCCACGGGCGTCTCTTTCATTCTCATTGTCACTAACGTTCTGCTCCCGTTACTGCGCATGTAAATCACTGAAAAGCCGTCAAACTTGGCAGCAAGCCAAATTCGTTTACCATCGTTCATTTTGACAACTGGTAGTGTGGTGAAGTATGTCGCTTTCTGTTTCGTTCTTTCAGTTTATCCTCCATACTTGTAGCCATACTTTTTCGAGGTGGTCGTTGAGGGGTATTACGACTTTGCCACAAAGGTTGATATCCTGGATGAGGCTATGGGAAAAGTTGAGAACCTTACCAGCTGATCCAGTAATTCGATTCTCCTCCTGTTGACTTTGAACTGTGAAGTGAAAAAATTTTCTTGCAAGTGGAGTGGTGCCTTCACTTTTCTTGAGGGAACAACTGCGATCCACTAGTTCAAAAGATATTCCATCGTGCTAACCAGCTTATTGCTCCACACTCCTGGCGCTTCAAGCGTAAGCATAATGTCTGCCTTATACTCCACTGGGATCTTCTGTATGGATTAAAAACGGGCATTATCCAGGGAATCTACGCTGTTGGGTCGGTATCCTTTCATTGTTTTCCATCGCAGTCGTGTGGCTAGTTTATGTTTACTATGCGCTTTTCGTGCGTTTCCATACACTTTCGGAAGCCGCATCCGTCCTTGCGTCCTAGTTTCGAACATACGTCACCGTGATGGATTCCATTTCCTTCCATCATCAAGTGTCATCGTTTGTGCTTCATTTGCTCGAGCTGTTGTGACGTTATACCTATCAAAACAAAAGAATAATTTCGATAGAAGGATCTACTTCATATTATAAGTAGTTGTTCTCCTCGTTGCGACTCCATTGAAAATTGCAAATGGTATAACATCGGTTGTCTTAAAAGTTCTTATAATTTTCAGTTCATAATTGGAAGAAATACCCGAAAGATCGCATCAAAGTGTTGCTTGAGTGGCCCTGCGAAAGGTTATTGGATCCGCTTTCCCCTTGGGGAGCAGTCTGTCATCGTTGAGATGCGTATTTTGCAGACAAGGAAAGCGATTTGCACGAGTTGCAGCAACGTGCTTTATACACAAATAAGATTTGGCGACGTCGCTTAAGGCCCTCGAGGGATGCTATTGAGTTTTTAATGCGTCAACTCTTCAACACTGCTCTCGATTGCATTGCAATTGCTGGTACAGTACTCCGTGGGTCGGTCGCTGTAGTCCTTAGTCTGAAATCCACGATAGTCTGGATTGAGGGCTTCTCCTGACATTTGATTGCAAATATCCAGAGCGAGGGCTCCTCTCCAACTGGAGTTGCCAACACTCCGTTAGATTCCAAACGGTAAGCTGTAGGCAAAAGTTCAAATAAGATTTTGCGAAGTACAGTGAGATTTTATTTCCTTTTTTTTTTCTCTGACTCATCCTTTTCTTCTCAGAAAGTAGATATTTTTTCACTGAGGTTTCATTCACTTTCCTACTGAAACACAAAATTGTTTTCATTCTTCTTTACTTTGTTTGAATAGATGAAGCCACTTTTAGTCTTTTTTAGTATTATTTTTGGTAGGATTTCGAGTCGTTGGCCTTTTTTGGATGGTTATCATTGTGGTTATATAGGTGGCATTTATCTGCAATGATGATGATTGATGACAAAACAACGTTGTAACATATCATTGTGATTGTTATAATACATTAGCAGGCTTCATATGGAATATCGCATTCCTTATACGAAAAGGAAGAAACTCGCATGAAACCTGAAGTATGTCCTTATGTTAACAATCATGGACCCCTTATTCGACAAGAGAGGAACTTGCACGAAACATCAAGCATGATCTTGCGTCAGTACTCACAATTCTCTATCAAAAAGACAGAAAAAACAATGTAATTATGATCATAACCTTTTTCAATGTAATTATGATCATAACCCCCGAAAAATGCTTTCTTTTCATACGTGTTGTTCTTTCATCTTCATAGAATTTTGGAGAAAAATAACTATTGTGCCAATACAAATGTTCGGTAGAACAAATAGAGAAATTTCGGAGTTCATGACACGATAAGTTTCATTCGGCGTATTGGGCAGGTGAAGTCCTGAAGCTTTCTGGAGCTGCGATTCGCACCTTCGTAATCGGAAATGAGGAATGTGAAAGTGGCCTCTTAGCGAGTCTTCGTGAAATTTGATAATGTTGCTTCATCATTTCGCGTTAGGGCATCGTATCACACGATTTTGAGTGGAGCTGAACTGCACTGAATTTTCTTGATTATCACAATGTGCTAATGCATTTCCGCCTCGAATAAACACTCAAATTCGCTCAAAAACATGAGGATACCTTTGAGTACTCGATTGCCATCAGCCGATAGTACTCTGCAATAATCATTGAAGTATGACGATGGCGGCAAACGCCACAATACGGCGATTCGACTAAATCGCAGGCTCATACTCGGACTTGCAAATGACAGAGATATCCATTGCCTTGTTTCTTGAACCTCATTTTGCTCGCATTATTTTTGCTTCGCTCGTAAACGCAAGAATGATGTCGTATTCCGCTTCGTAGTAGTAGCCCATAAAACAAATCGTTGAGATATGCACTTGTTGGGTTCGCTCACTCTTCATCGTTATTTTATCGAATTCTTTTCCTGTTATATCCGCCTGCGGCATTTAACTTATGATTGGATCGAAAGTGTTACGAGTGGTCAAATTTCTAAATGTTATTTGTCGATTTGATGGCGCAGCTGATAATTCTTTGTGATAGCAATCGGATAAGAGAAAAATAATTTCTTGAGACATCTATCATTTTGACGATCACTTAAGCTCTTTTATCGATTAATTGGCAAGGTGATAAACGATTCTTGCGCAATCCTAAGATGTCCACTCAAAAATGCTTTTTTGAAAAAGAGCAGCGCCCTAACTAAATTCCTTGCCGTCTCTTGAAGTGCCAATTTTTTGTCCATGAAATTTCGAATAATTTACTGGGTTAGGCGCCTGTCATCTGTTGTTGAGTGACCAGTAGCAACTGACCACTGATTTGGGCGAATTCACCATCCCACTTTATTCTTTGAAAGAAGGTGACAGTGGCCTTCGCGTTTTCGTTCATTCTCGCTTCTACCATTTGTGACTTCGCCTTTTACACTGCTTGCAACACTATTGGTGAATATTTAGCAGATGTCAGTATTTTTAGGGTTTCGGATCCTGCAATGCAAAATGGATGGAATTCTGCTGTTTGTATTCCACACCTACCCTACTTCTGTGTTTACAGTTTCTTCTTCGGAGGCAGCAGTATTTTCTGAGCTGATATTTTGTTCCCAGGAGGTATCCGTTTCAAGTGAAGTGAGAGTACAGCGCATCGGATTAAATCGTTCGACGAGTTTCCTGAAACAAGTGTTTTGAAACTAGAATCTGAGAGTCGAAAACTTTTGTTATACTTGGCTGCAACATATAGACCACCTTCTTGTTGTCCATTGTATCGTATTGTGATGTATCGTCTGTCATATAATTGCCTGGCATTGCATCACATATCCATTGCATTGCATGTTGTGAGGTGACATCTTTTGTGAAACGCATGCTGGAAATGCAATCAAGGCGACCGACAATTGTGTATAGTGAGGTGCAAATATATACGTTTCGAATTTTAGACACGAAAATAGAAAGATTTCTGTTAAAATTTGCTCATTTGCAAGATGCAATTGTAATATACTCATACTCTTGGTTCAAGTTTGGTGCTTTGCCAGTTGGAGCACTTTGTTAGTGGCACCAGTGACACCAAAGAATTTAGTGAATGGCAGTTTACTTGCAAAATGTCACCGAGATTCATCAATTGCACAGTTCTAAACTTGAGTTGTTCAACTGTCGTGAGAGCGCAACAGATAAATGTTTGTTTAATACCTTGCTGTTACTTTGCTGTTCTTTTCTTTGATTTTCAAAACCAAGAAGTCTTTTTTGGCTTCGAATTGTCTTTTTGATGCTCCTCTCAACTGGTTTCTTGCCTCCTAACATTAATATTTAATTCTCAATTCAGTGGTGCAGCTGCAAATTGTTTTTAAATCATTCTTAGCTCGACATCCCCAATCTCTCGATTTGTTAGCTCCAGCAACATGTTTATTTCCTCTGTTCATTTCTGATTTCGTACCATAGGTTTTCGTTTAATCGTTATCAGTTGTGCAATACTGAATGCAATTGTAGCATCAAAAGTTTCTACTCTTTAATTGGTGCCTCTCAAAGGACTTTCTATCAGAAGCATTCCCACTTGTCCTTCTTCGCAAAATATTCATATATCAGCGTTTTATAATGTAAGGAACGTGGGTTTGTTTAGTTAGCAGAGTTCGATATTTGGCTGTGGGAGGTGGACTCCCGCCTTATCATCGCCACTTTAACATGAAAACACATTCCAGATGGATAAAATCCAAACGTATTAGCAGTCAGAAAGCAACGGTACGTGTCTTCTACACATGGTTCAAAGAAGATGAACGAGAAACTTGTCATATATGAATGAGGTGCGAGGAGGCTACATGACGGTGGCAAAAAAATTGGCCCCCAATGACAAGAATGCGACTCTGTCCGTACTTGAAAGCAAATGTTCATTTAAATTATAGCGGTTGAAGCTATAGACTTAACGCATCCCAAAATTTGAAAATGGACATATCGAAAGGAGCGGGATATAAGCAGAAGGACTCAGATATCACGACATTTCCTTGAACGTATTTATCATCCGACGGGTTCATATTGAGCAAGAACTTAATTCTGATGTTTCACGTCACCCATTCAAGCCTAGCTGCCCTAGCGCTGTATGACAACTTTCTCCACATCACATGTTTCCCATGCAAAATTGTTAGATACGCATGTCGTGGGATCTCTGTATGTATGGCCACGTGATTTATGTATAACCAGTCAGCCGTCTCCATCTCTCGGTTGTTTCCGTCTCAGTGGCCGTCTTTCGGTCCCTTTGAATTCCATATGTAATATATAATATTACTTACCCTTGCGTTTTATATGTTGGATCCGCGCTTTAAGCTTTTAAAGCTCCTTTCTCAAAGATTTCAGTTGCCTTTCTACACAGGATGGAAAGAAATCGTATGCGTAAAATATAGCTTTTTTTGTGAAGTAAATAATATGGTCGCATGGGCTGTTGTATTGGCAAGAAATCTCGCAAGATAGTTAATTAAATATAATCAGAATGATTGGAGATGAAAATGATTTGCATTGGCTAAAGTGATTAAATATTATAACTGATACCTAGTGATATAAAAAAGGTGAAATAAATTCTGTGTGAAAGTCTTCCTTAGAAGAAATATATTTTATTGTGGCAATGAAATATATCCGAATGAAAGTGCTCGTTAGCATTTATAACTCATCATATAATAAATGTTGATTTATTCATTAGCTGCGACAGCATCTAATTTATATTCTTAAAAGAATGAATATCACAGAATGGAAGCAAGGTAGTTTAAAAGAGAACAAGCTAATAAAAGAAAAACAAAAACGAAAGTAACGTGAAATAACTTAATTATTTTGCTGCACATTTTCAAAAACCTCTCTCAATGCAACCTTCGAATGCGATCTACCAAACCTGTCGCTTGTGAGCATCTATCGTTAGCATATTGTAGCATCCCAATCGCTTCCTTCGCTTCATTTTGCCAACTTTGAGGATGTTTGCTAATGTGGATGTGTTTATTAGCTGAAAAAGTACAATTTCATCTCTGAAATAGGAACAACGAGCAAGTTTATAGACAAAGAACGGATCCTCGAGAAGGATCGTATGAAACATCTGTGACAGGCTTCTGAACAACCACGAAGTAAGGATCCTCACTAGAACGAATTGGGAAATTGCTCCGAATAAACTCTGACCATTTTCGGGTTAATATACTGAATTGTATAGTAAACACATCTGACGAATAATACAAATCATTGCGAATCGAATGTTATTTCTCTTTGTCATTGCAATGATGCACTAATTTCATCATAAAATAGGACCGAGTTTTTATTGTTTGGGTGTACAAATGGATTTAAGAGAGAAATTGGCTAGCGATGCTCCTAAGGGATTGGACGCTCTTAAAGCGTGAAACGTGCATCATTCCGAGATTAATCACACTCAGTGCAGTGCACGCTTCCTTCTATCACACACACACACTCCCCCCAACTTCGTCATTTCTATTGCTGTCGTTTGTGGTGTTATAATCCTTTTAACGATATCCTGAAATTAGTGATACTCCCTCCTATTTCAATCTAGTATTGTTGTAATCGATGCATCCAAAGAGCTGTTCATTTTTGCCCCTCCTACTTCTGTCTTAGAGGTTTGCATTTGAGACTTCGATGGCAGTTGAACGAACAACCATGTAAGTCGCACTCATTTGTTAGCTGTCTCTTTCAGAATATTTTTTGCTTGATGCGTTTCTTTTTGTATTTTTTCTCGAAAATTATTTTTTGGCATCAGCTGAGCCTTATATTTTATGAATTCGTCGACGACGCTATAAACCGCTAAACGTTTTATCCATTGCAAAAGACGCCTGAAGTCTCCAACGTCGTTTCTAGATCTTATGCTCACTGCATCTAAGTTCTCACAGCATTTACCGCTGTTAGCTTCTATAGGTTAAGAGATTAATTTTCGTCCAACAAAAGTTAGACAGTGCATAAGTTGATGGATGTCTTCAGGGAATTTCTTCCACTTTCTTTTCCGTGAAATAAATTGCTATATATTTGTAGCCATACCAAAAATAATGAATTTTTTTGAAAACATATCACCGAAAATTTAAATTCTCTCAGTCAATCAAAACGATTAGAAAAATATAAACATATGATGAGTGAAGAAATTGTCACCTTCACAAATATTTGATTATTGAATCGTCACATCGCTCATTCGCCATCTCCTTATCAATCACTGTGCACTGATAAATGAGTAATTCTCTTTTGGTTTATCTCATCAAGTAATCTAGTTCAATTATCACCAATGTTCGTTATGTGCGTTCATTCATATATACATGTATCCGTCTGTCCACTTTCTCGCAAAATATTTTCTCGTTCGAACGATTCGCTTGTTCTCAGCTGCCTTATCAACACAATTTGATTTGATACGACTTTACTCGGTGATCATTGCAAGTTATCAGCAAACACATTCGCATAATTTCTATGATCCAAATCAAATGGCACCTCCCTTATTCACTTGTTGTGGGCTAGTGATGCGCAATGCAATTTTTGTTCATTTTAAGATGAATTTTAGAAATTTCCTCATGTGACCTTATTGTCATTGATTTTGCTCTGTTTGATTGACATTTAAGCTAGCTGAACTGACATCAGCATCAGAGATTAGCATTCAGTTCACTCACAATAATCATCTCAATGCGGAACATCCTGCAGACCCACTCAATAGACGCTATTTGCGTAGCAAAATTTTGGAGCATTTCCAACATCGGTTTTTTAAATCTTTAGTGACTCTTAGGAATACTTTCTTCTGTAACAATTCGATCTTCATTTATACTTCTATGTGATGCAAATATTGATCTAATCAAGGGAAGAGATTGCAATTTTACAATTTATGACGCTTCGGGCTGATCCTCACAGCAATCATGGTTGTTTGAAAAAAGTGTTTTCTTCTCTCAGAAAAGTCACATTTGCTAG
This sequence comes from Toxascaris leonina, assembly GCA_022844705.1. Lineage (NCBI taxonomy): Eukaryota > Metazoa > Nematoda > Chromadorea > Rhabditida > Ascarididae > Toxascaris > Toxascaris leonina. The sequence continues at coordinate 22,116 of JAARMF010000239.1, forward strand.
CGATAATTTTTTCTTCTTGAGCATCATAGAAACTTGTGAAGCAGTGAACGGAGAGTCTAAGCTGCTTTGAAGCACATTACATGACTTGCTCCAACTTTTATTAAATGTCCCAAATCTTTCACGACCGTTCAACAGTTGAATGAAATCTCAAATTGTTAATTCTATCAGTCTTTGCATAATTCAAGCCAAACTAAGCTATATTTCAGGCCATTTCTTATGATTACCGCATACTTCTTGTCGATCGTTTATCAGCAATAGTGCTTCTAACTTAGCAGCTAATAAACTCATGCTTTTGCCATTACGCACTTGCTTTTGTGTAACCTTTGCAACATTTATGAACTAGTAATTAATCAGTGGATTTAGAGTACAACTTCCAAAGGAGAAGGGGGAGGGATGGGGGAGGGATTGAGGATTCATCGATAAATACAAATTCGGAAAGTGTAAAATTCGTACACTTAAGAATTGAATTGATCCGTCTGCGCGCTCACTTCTCTGACCATTGTAAGCACTTTTCACTGTTTGCACATCTCATTGAAGATCACGTTACGTGGTTTATGATATCTTATACAAATGTAGTAATGACTCACTAACTTTAATTTGCATATATAATTCCTAGGCGAACCAACGATCACAAAAAAATAAGCACCTTTGAGCATGGTGATCGATGCTCTTTCGACATTTGCCCTCTATTAATGATATCATCCAACTGCAACAATTTCTTTGCCTTTCAAATTTCCGCATTTATTTTTTAGAAATATTAAATGAAATTTTAATTGTGGGACATTTATCTGAATAATTGAAGTTCGCATTTTTATTAACGATAATTTTTTAGTGTTTTGAAGTATCGCTAACAAATATTCATTTCTCGTAATTTGCACAATATGATTTAATGAGGTGGCGATTTCAGCCGATTCGTTTGTTGATTGTTTTTTTGTTAAACGACGATCTCTCAAAATTCTCATGGGAAATCTTCGAGTCGGGTGACGACTACTCCGATTAATGATTGAAAATCTCGAGCTAGTGTGATAGATGTTTAAGAGATTAAGTAGAGAAACGGTGATGATGGCAACCTTTTATAAGCTCTGTGTGTCGCTAGGCATTTATAATGCTTAGTGGTCTAATATTAGGACGCCGCTACTCTATAGCCGAATCGCTGCCACTCTATAGTTGGAGTGCTGCACTTCATTACTGCACTGCTTCTGAAACACCTACAAAATATGTGAGGTGGCATTTCTGTGAGGATTATTTTGTAGAGATTTTTTGCACAGTTATGGAGAGAATTGGCGGAGGGACGTTGAAGTTAAGGGCGAGGGAGGGTTTTCCTCAGAGGAAAAGGATAGTGCAATCCTTCGGAATTTGAACAATGAATTTTAAAAGAATAACTGAAATGGTGAATGGAATTACTGTAATGATTCATGTCCGAAATCCTAAGGACACCGATATTCAAAGCGATGCGCCGCATAATGCGCAATTAATTTAATTTTCTTTTTATGTGGGGTTTTTGATTTCCTATATTTTTATTGGCGTTTTATTTTTTTGTGAAAATTCGGTATCTCTTCTCAAATTACTTATATAAATTTAATTAATGTTTATATTTAAATCTCTTTTCTTGAAAAATTCACTTCATGTGAGTTTTCAAGATCGCGTTGTCACTTCTTTTCAGCTTACACCGATCACTAAAAAATGTTTATTCCCTCCCCTCATCCTCACCCTCCACCGCTCCCGTTTCGCTTTTCCCGTTTCCTTGTTTTAAAATAAAAAGTGACAAATTGCCTAACTGTTCAAAATAAGTGATAAGATAATGGATGAGGGTATTGTTTTTATTGCGCAATTCGACGATGCCACACCAAGTGGCACTGCAATGAACTGAGTGCCCAAAAAGGTTTTGATCAATGTAGCTTAAAAAGGAAGTTTGCTGCCGTATGTGAAGTTGATCGATAGCATCCTTCCTATGCGAAAGAAAGCGCCGCATAAAAAGCTCTCATTGCCCCACTTTTTAATTACAGTTGAACTTTCAGAGGTGTTTATATTACAAAATATCTCCTTAAAAGAGATTCTATTTCGATAGTCCTAACTTCTCCATATTTCCCACCAGTAGACATCTGCTGCGAATAATTGATTTTTGGCTTGAACGATTTGCATCTCATGAATAGTATGCATATAGGAAGATGATTAAATCCTTCAAAATCAAATCATTCTTTAGATTTTTAAATTGTTATTCGCAAATAGAGTATGAAATGGAATCTGAATATGTGTAGTTCGGGTTGCAATCTCGAGCTTCAGGAAAACTCTTTCGAGCTATTGACATTTGAAGCTGCTCATCTTTCGTCAAGATAGAGAAATGAAAGATAGGGGAGGAGTTTACTTCTCTAAAATAGAACGAATTCGGGGAAGCAAGGGAAGTAGGAAGGGGATGAAGGAGGATGTATTTTTTCCTGACCGGAAACGATGGGATGTTAGGCAAGGAGGCAACAACCGTCACTGTTCTGACTTTATTTATTCGAATCACCTCAGCCAGGATTTAGGAAACGATCGCTTTGTCGACTCTATATGAATTGAAATGAACAGATTTGAGAGCATTATTGCAGGTGATGAACATCGGTTTTAAAGACGTATAAAATTGTCTCCTTAAATACTTACTTGAATTCTAGATGTTTATTCGAGTTTTGTCGTCTGAAAGAGTATAAGGCTAGAGAGTGCTCATAAATGCTTATAGAAAAGGCAGAAACACTTCTCGAGCTGAATAACTGTGAGTCGGAATTGGCTTCTATAAGCCATCGAGGTAATGAAACCATATTTAGGCATCAATAGGTCGGTCGTTTCACACCCTTTCTTTTGCATGGTATTTCATTGTGTGCACGTCACAATCTATATATTGTCATTCCACACTTCCTTTACATTCTGATGCGATTATTTTGAATTTATGCCCACTTAACTTCACTTCTCATCGTCTAATATCTTTATTTATCCTAATTTACTTTTATATTTCTATTAATGGAATTTCCATGCCACATGCTTGAAGCAAATTCTCTCTCATTCTAAGAGGATTCTGTTTTTCAGTTTTAAAATATCGCAGAATTAGTTATAAATTATATTTTTCTTCATTCCCAATAATCGCTCCGGTCAAAAGATTTTCATTTAAAATTCCACCTATCCTCAATACCTGTAGCTATGACGTTCGCTGGAGGGGAACAACAATTACTTCTCGAAAGGATGAGAAGTGATTTTGTACGTTGGTTGCTAATGGCTTGTAAAGAAAGTATTCAGTGTTTTCAAGACCTTAAAAGAGATTCACGAGTTGTCCGGCAGAAGTGATAAAGTTTAACAGCCTAGAGTTACTAGAGCAAGCCAAGTCACTTTGGTGTTATCCGGTCTACCGTTGTTCACTGGGAGGAAAAATTATTCGACTACCGTCTCACCTCCACGAGCTTCTCAGAGAGGCGTTGCACTTGTTGTCATAGAGCGTTCCTGTTATAATCTAGCTGTTTACGAGTAATTTCTTATGGTATATCTCCACGATATGTCCCATTCAATACGGAGCATCACCTCTTTTGGATGGAAACCATTTTAGCTAGAACTGTGCCTCTTCCTTGTCGTCTTTCCGCTAACGCTTTCTGGTATAGTTCACATAAAGAAATCATCTCTCATCCCCTGGTGGTGTCTTCTAAACATTCTAAATGATGGCTGTTGAGAGGCTTCAGCTCGATCGAAAGTGCTTTATTTTTTCAGTTCGTGTGGCATCCACCGACCATGCGTTAGAGCGTGTCCAAGCTTATTAGGAGAGTCCACACAGTCCAGAGTGTTCTAGTCAGCGAACGAATAGCCAGCTTTCAGTTACATACTCACCTTTGCGAGTGTATTTGGCTGCGGATCCCTGTGAATTGGCCTCTTTTAGACGCTGTAACTGGTCACAGGTGACCACTGCAAAAAAGTGACGATTATAGTTTTATTGCAGGCGTCTCTGACTACGTTATGACAAATGATGCGGTGTGCACCCATCTCATATAAGCAAGTTCACGACATCTGAATGAAGTGGTGCTGAAAGGAATAGAGGGTTTTCTATGTGCGTTCTAAACTAAATATTACATATTTGGGCAAATCTATGAGATTTCGGAAAAAAGCGTGCAGCGTTTTCTGCACAAACCAATATGTCTACAGAGGTGTTGAGCATGTACAAGTTCATTGATAAATTTTTGCTATAATTTCAGTAGTTTCTGAAATTTTAAAAGAATTCTGAAGGGGATTACTCGCAATACTTGCTTAAGCGAAGGGAGAGGACGGAGGAGAGGGAGGGGGGGGGGGGAGAGTAGAAACTATTATCATTCTGCAGATCCTTTCGAGTTATAACGGCGATATTATTCGAATGCTATCTTCCATATGAAATGAGACGGCCCAATTGAAATCCTACTGAGTCGCTCGTACGGGGAAACTCCGCACCTAACTTGCAAATGGAGGTCGTCGATCCCCTCCTCCACTTACCCCCCCCCCCCCCCCCCCCCCCCCC
>JAARMF010000239.1:26639-85500 GCA_022844705.1 Toxascaris leonina
CCCCCCCCCCCCCCCCTCCACCTCCTCCCAACTCTACCTCGTCTGTCCCCGTTTCGAAATATCTCGATAGAGTGCAAGTGGTATTAACTAGTGTGTATGGGATGCGTATATGAAGTACTGCCAAATATTGAAGCAAGAGTTCAGGAGAGCTGTAAATTGTTTGCGATGCACATGCGTAATAAAATCCTCGAAGTTTTCATAGTGCGAAGCACTTTGCAATGCAAAAAAAAATCTGAAGAACGTAGCGGATGAAGGATGCGTTGTTGAGTTCTAAAAAAACTTTTTTTTTTCTCACAGGAGAACAACAAGAACAATTGATAGCGGGAAGATGAGGAAGTAATGCAAACAATTCAATTACGTATTTTCGCACACATTTTGGGGATTATTAGCTAATTCGGGAATTAATGGATTGGATTTAAGAAAAGCTGTCGCCTACACCCAAACGATATATAATCACTACAGCCTTCATCGCCTTCGATTGAGAAACAACCTAGCTGATGAATAGTGCAGATAGTGGTGATATAGTGGCGTCAATCATCATATCACTTTGGTCACTCATTTACTTTATTTTATTTATTGCTGCATGGTGCTTCTTCGAACAGTTGAGCAAGCTGGTATCCTTTGGATCCTTTGGAAATCTGGGCAATTGAGCATTCCGACAGCCGGGCATTCGAATGATTAAGCATCCGGACAACTGAGCACTTGAACGGTTAAGCATCCGGACAGTTGGACATTCGAATGATTAAACATTCGGCGAACTGGACATTGAGGCAGTTGGGGAAGTTGCAATTGATCTGCTACCAAGAAATAACAAAAGAAATAACCACAAAATAACCACGAAAGCGACCAATACCCTTTGTTGTTACCTCAAGAATAACCATCGTTTAAATCTAAATGAAACTACACATCACTTATCGTGGAGGTTAATCAATATATACTCATAACAACATGGGTTCTGCTCACTAGTAACGTGGTTGTTTGCTGTCTGCTAAATTCATATGATTTGGAAGCTTTGTAAGGATAAAGAATGGAATTTTTAGCTTACTTTTTAAGCTGGCTGCTTGCTATTGGTTGTGGTGAACGGCAGTTCTGAAAATTTCCTTTTTTTTTTGATATCACGTGACCTATGATTAAAGAATCATATAAAGTCGCATTATCGGCCATCATAAACTTTGATTGTCACAGTGTTAATGAGAAAAACGTTATGGTCGTATATGGAGCAAAATTGAGCGTTAATGGCGTCGATCAGTGTTGAGATCGTTGAGAATTATAGCTTTTCGGCTTGTTATTGAGTACGTTTATTACTTATAAGACTGCTCGAAGTTTGGTATGGTTGGATTTCTTGCAAAGAAATTTATCATCAAGCAATGAAATTCTAGATTTTAGGTTGTGAAATTGAAAGAAATTTTGTGAGGTGTGAATCAGTATGAAACTACGGATTTATGTAAGCGAATATAAAGAACTAGTTAATGCATTTTACCAGTTTAGCGACTTTATTTTTATTATTTCAATCTGTTTTATTTTGTTTCACTCAGTTGCATGACATTTCCTCACAATTAAAAGGGAAATTATTGCGAATTTTCATGGCTAAAACTCTTTGCAGTGATATTGCTGAAATAGTTTGAATTGCCATCTAGCATTTTGTGCGTTCAACCAGTATCCTCGAGAATACAGGACGAGACTATAGTATGAGTCCCACATTATGCGAGCATATCTTTCACGATCGCTGCAACAAAATTTCTCGATGCAGTGAACTTCTTTCCCAACGTTCATACTTATGGTATAGCAAAATCACTTCACTTGTAGTGAACGGATTTGCAGATGATAAATAGTTATAATTGCATCGTTCACGGATCTATTCCATCTATTTTAATATTTTATTTCAAGGAATTCTTCCACTTTTGATTTCCATTTCTTATCCCATTTACTATGCGATCTCTAGTGTAGCCAACTAGCAGGAATATATTTGGAATATATATATATATATATATATATATATATATATATATATATATATATGCCAATCAACCTAAAAGCTACTGATATATAGCTTGCAACAAAATAATCAACAGTGAAATGTGACGCTTAGAAGAATTCCTTTTTTAAATCGGAGGAAACTGAAACCCAGTCATAATGCACTTCGCGAGAACGCAATTGTGAATATAAAGTAAAAGGAGTGGAGAAAATATTATCTGTGCGTATCCATCCTAAGATTCTCGGCGATGTAAGCGAACTTTCAAAAATCAACGTTCATTTCTGTAATAATCTAACATTGCACATCTATAATTGGGCAAGCTGGAATTATCATAGAATTTGTCCGGAGAAATGATCAACATTAGCACTCCAGACTAGTAGATCGTAGATATTCCAGGACTTCACACTATCAAAGTTGTGCATTTTCTGGATATAAATATGCGCTTTTACTGTGAAATCACATAAAAATTTGAATAAGCGATTGCACCAACGGGAACGTTTGTTTGGCCTAATGCCGCATTTTGATCGTTCTTTAGTACCAATCGCTAAATTTTAGAATAAACCTATCAGTTTGGTGCATTGAGATGGGCTAGTGTGTTGCACTGAATTCTGAAAGACACATTGGATGGATGTGCGTGGTGCTCATTTACTCCTAGCTCCGAGGAGCACACTCCCCTCAGGCATTTTGATTAATTTCTATCTGTGAGTATCGAGACGAATGCTGCCGAATCACTGCAGCTTCTGCTCCTAAAGCTGTCGTTGCTGTTGCAGCGGTTACCGCCGCTATTCCACGACGTGTCTTATCCGTTAATTGTGGCGTCGCTCATTCGGCGGCCACTTCTCCATTATAAAACGTTCGCTTAATTTGATTTCGCACACTTCCAAGCGCTTTTAGCGCATTTGCCTGGAGCACATTAGCTCGCCGACTTTTGCCGCCTAAATTTGTTGCTCCCGAAACGATCTCTTCCATATTTTCGCTTTTTTCATTCTGGAATTCGTGGAGATTTTTCCGAGAAGAATAATTACCTCTCTATTTCACAGTATTATGGCAAGCTCTCGATTTCATTCTTACATTCTCAATGTGAATAAAGCAATATGATAAGTGAAAATGTCTCTCAGTCACTTCCACTCCCCACATATTTCAGCTGTTTGTTTCATTGCCAAATTGCTGAGTGTAAGAAATCGTGCATTGAATTTATGTTATGCAATAAGGGGGCTTAGTTGATGCAGTAATATCCGCCCCTCTATTGTTTCTTCTGGGATACTCACAACTTGACGGCAGTAAATGTCGGACATATGGAAATTGGTGGGTATGTTGTATATTACGATATGGCCACATTTGTCGTATTTCACACTGATTCATCCGATTCGGATGCAAAATTATGCACGTTTAAGATTGCTGCAGATATTTAGAGCTGCAAACAAGAACTTCATAGTGAACAGCAAGCCTACAAATATGCAAAAGAGATTTCATGCACTCTTTGTTTGTCAAATTATCATTTTATACCAGTCGGATCTTCGTTCCTCGCCCGTCAAGCTGAAGAAAAATGAATCTTCTGTGGAAAAATATTTGGAGCGATAAGTTCAGCTCAAATATTTTGCATATTTCACTTTCTGTTGAATACTCGTAAAACTGCTTGGAGCAGAGGAGGCAAATGCAAGTAGCGGAAGTCGTGTCAGGTGCTGTGGTTCCCCTCTCTACTTATCGCTCTGAACGTTGTTTTGCTTTTAATTTCGTCGTTGCCCCCTTCATGAACTTCATTCTTGCTGTTTATGTTTAGAGTATAAGCAAGTTTCATTCCAATGTGACATATTTCGGCCTCTGTTCTAAATTTTGCATTGGAATTTCGGTGATTTTTCTCAGAATGTGTAATCTTCCCCCTAAAAAGTGCTTAAAGTTTGCGTTTTTTGTGAAAATCTTAAATTGGTGAATAATATTTCACATTTTCCAATAAAATCCTTGTGGTTTTCAAATTTTTCTAGCATTGACGGCTCTCTTCTACGAGCCTCTCTCCTCTCGAATCGTCATAGCCAATGATCTCCATCCTATTTAAAAGTTCGTGATGCGCTAGCTGCTTGAGCGCATTTAAGAAAATGCTTTTTGGTTGTCGGTCAGCGCCGACGGAAATTATGCTCTGAAAGCTTTCAGAGAGTCGGCGTAAATATCGCACACAAGTTATAAGGCACTACTCCACAAATACGTCACTGCAAGGAAGCGCTTTCAACAAAGAAGCGACTTCACATTACTTTCTTTTCTTATCGTTACGAATTATTCCAAATCTCAGTGATAGTTAGAACAAACATTTTGCATCTAGGTCAACATCCTCACATTATCTGCTTCACAGTGTTCCATCATTCACCTATCCCCTCCTCCCCTTCTTTCTCCACTTACTCCTGTGCTCCTCTTCCGTCCAATCTTCTAACCCTCCTTTTCCTCTGCTTTTCCTGCGTTCACACCTCCTCTCTTCCCCCGGATCATGTCACCCGGACACCGTTGTCGTGCCACCCCCCAACTTCAAATACACCATGATTCAACCGTTAACCAAATCCGCCGCTCTGTATTCTCTGGCAACGACAGACTAACGGGGACTTCACCTAGGGAGAAGGTAAGGGGGAATTGAAGGGAGACGTTGTGTTAGGCTTGTGGAATTTTCACGATTACATTGGGGTGTTATCGTTGTAGCACAAAATTAACCATTTTTCGGAGTTTTTCGACAGTGTTATAAGCAGTACGCGCGCATTTCCTTTATTTATTTTGCAGCAAAAATATCTTTCAAATGCCTTGCAATAACATCGATTGTTGCAGTAATCATTTTTACAACTAAATTAGAATGTAACCATACAAGAGTCTATTCTTCATTTCTTATCCATCGTCGATTCCTTCTTGCGGCTCACTCTCGCTTTTTCTTTTGATTAAGATGGTTTGGAAAATTCCGAACAAATTCGACTTTGAAGAAAATTTTTTTTACAAATTTTTGAATCATTCAGTCAGTTTTATTTCATTATTTTTCAATATTTCGCCACAATATCCGCTCACTATTGAAATATTTCTTTTCATAATAATAACATAAAACTCATCTATCGTTTTCTTTTAAGTGCTGCAAAAAGTAGACAGTAATTCAACAGTGAACTTATTTGAAATATAGGTTATGAGATTGTGATTCGATCCGATCATTTCTTAACAGATTATTCATAGAGGGTAATTATTTCAGAGTCGTTACGTCTCTTTCGAAGTTTTTTGTATTATCATCGTCTTCTGTGGAGCTCAGAGTTAATTTTGTTTATTTGACAGATAGCTCACCCAGTTCATTTCCTCGATGAGCCGTCCTCTTTTGCGCACATCGCACTGATTGCTATACTGAACGGAAACTTTGCTGATTAGATAGTCAAAGGCATTTTCATCTGAGGCGATTTTCATGCCTCCTGCTCCTCTCATCATCCTCTACATTTCACCTAACACCAATCCTCTTCGCTAAGTTCTCTCATCTATGACCATACGTAATCTAGATAATTATTTTTTATTTTCATTTTCTTTTATTTCAACACATTTTGTCCTATTCTTTTGTCCCGTTTTCCTTCGCAAATGAATTCCTCCGTTGCTATCATCGCTACCAAAATATAAATCGGATTCGTCTTGTGTATCTAATCGGCAATAAGTTCATTTATTTATGAACGTGCATTCTGTATTAGGGATACTAACTGGTAGAATTTTCTTCCGATCGATGACCTCCTAAAGGCATTGGTTCACAGCCGAAATCCGATTGAAACCGAGCGTATTAGAAGAACATCAGTCGATCGTCAACCGAAGACACTCAGCAAAAACCAAATACCGGTTGCGATCTACCGGATTTCGAAAATGTCGGCGGACTAGCACCTTAAGCTGTTCAACATTTTCGTGAAATTTCCGTTGATGAGCGGAATTGGGTTGTTGACCTATTACTGTGCTACATTCTCGTCCGGTTTCGCTCAGGGTTAGCGCTGAACGACGGAACTGTTGCTAAGTGCTGATCGGTGTCATTGAATTGACAGTTGATGCGGAAAGAGACTTCCGGTTGTCCATAGTGGTGGTGCTCAGTGCCAAATCATTTGATTTCTCGAAGCAGTAGTATTCATATTCATGCGACTGTTTCTGCTAGCTAGAGATGTGAGGAAATCCACAAAACATAATGAAATCACCAAGGCGCAAAGGGTTCGGTGATAGATGCGACACTAACACTATATGCTCATTTGCTCGGTTTGCTTCATTTGCCCGTGGCCAGTGTACTGTATTCGCTTGGACGAAACTCTGGAACCTCTTTGTTTTTGTTTTCTAAAGTAAGTTCAATTTGAATTGGGTGAACCGTACTAATGAATTAAAAATATCACACCTCTGGCTATCTCAGCTGTCGTAATTTTTCTCAGTTTGTGCGCACTTTGAAAGCCGAAATCCTTAAATATGTAGCTTTTTTAAATCGTTTGAATGGTATATGTTTTGCAGTTCTTTTCATCTGCTGGTGAAGACATCGATCTATGAAAAAGATCGTTAAGAAAGAGAGTTTTAACATATTTGTTGTTTGCATTTCAAATATGTGATTTTGGCTTAATGATGCCTAAGATGGGTTGCGATAAATGCAGATCGCACGAATATGTCATTCAAGCTATATAGCTTTCACACCGCTTTCTCTAAAAAGAAGCCAGCATCGCGTCAACGCTACCTTCGACAAACTCCGCTGTACTTATCTTTTATTTCGCATTTAGAATATCGAATAAACGTGTGACGGGGTGGGGTGTTAATGTGGACCTGTAAGCGAGCACTTATCGCGGGCATCTTGGATTCACTCTATTTTACTTCCTGAATCGCTATCAAGTTATATTTTTCTATTGCAGCATTCCATAGTCTGGTGGACATACTTCTTCAGGCGAAGAGGTTTCCTGAAAATGGATGTCGGAGTGATTTTATTCTAGCAGCACAAAACCAATAGCCATAATTTTCCTTCTCGTCAACATCCATGTCTTAAAGAAGAAATTTTCGCTTTCCCTTATTCCATTCAATCATTTATAAGTCTCGACTTTCCAGAGTGAGAAAAAAAAAGTATAAAATGTATGCGGATAAATACAAAGGTGGACAGCACGACAGACGATGGCACTAAGAGCGGAAGGAAAAATCAACGTTTTCAATAAAAAATGGGACGAACAGATTTACAACAGGTGTAGTCATTCGAATAGCACCTCGAAGAACGAACAGGATGTTTTGCAATGATTCTGATGGAATTTACAAGCTGAAGGACATGCCATTTATTGCCGCATCAGTATGGTAACGTTGGTAGCAATCTCGGCGAATCATCGCACGAATGTTCATTTATTGCATCGATGATCATTTATGAGCTTAGTATTCATGAGTGCATTTCATCGTCGTCTGTGGGGAGGTCAGCTAATTAAACTTACGGCTTATTACAGCTGGAATGGAGTAATTTTCTTGAGAGGATTTTTGTTTGAATTCTCATCCATCACAACTCTGTAAACCAATAGTGTTCCTCTATAGATCGCCTTCTTGCACAAATGGAAATACTCCATCTTTGGTCCGCCACGATCGCTTTAACCCCTTTCAGTATGAAAGACCGAAATTCTTCCATGGAATTTTTTTCTAATGAACCAAATCGTTTCTTATTTGTGTAACGCTATTTGGTTAACCAAAATCTTTTCTAGTTTTTACTTCAAAAGTACATATATTTAGATGTCGAAATTGACCCGTTGAAGTAAGCCAATTGTGCCCAAGAAAATTTCTAGATGGCGCCTACCCATTTGCTCGCGTTTTTATGAATGGATGGAGGAATCTGTCTATATCCTTTTGATTTCACACTTCTTTCAGGCATATCACTTGGTAGTAGTGCACCTCTCAGCATGATTATCCAGATTTGACATCTATACGCAACAGTGTTGGTGATGATTTCCAACTGAAATATTTTTAACAAGGATTTCATGGTGATGTGGATTGTCATCAGGCAAACATGTGAAAATTCCATGCGCAGTAATGCTAGAAGACAATTCCGCCTATTTCGTTTCTAAAACCACATCGATTTTTAAAAATTCAACCAATTTGGAAATTGTTGAAGACTCAGTAATCGAAGAGTGTGACGTGCTATCTAAGGCCCACCTGCTGATCAATCGAAGAGGAGGATATGACACTTGTGGTCCATCCTGTTAGATGACAAAGTTTCATCATAGCATACCTTTAAGTGAGTGAAGGGGATTTAGAGGCTCAATTGCGCATATTGTTGAGCAAGAAATCGGTGGCCATATTTGTTGCTAAAGTTCGACTTCAGCGGTACCACCATTAAAAGCTTCTCAAGGAAATATCGCTTCGAACGGCGCATTTGTCGTATCACAAGTACGTTGCGAAACTAGTTTCATCGGTTTATTTGCCTGCGAATGATGTGCAGTAATTTTGCAGTGGTGGGCGCACAAGCCCATTAGCGTATATGGGCGAGTAAGAAGCTCAATTGGAGGCATGATCCCAATTGTGCTTCTCATCGGTGCATACTTTGCCAGCAGCTTCTCACAAGGATCATGGCGTGATCAACATCCACAACAAAGACAACTCGCCTACAGTAAGTTCACTTGCAGACGAATTGACTCTTTTATTATTGATGAAAGTGGTCAACACATTTAAGGTGAGAATGTTCGAAATGTGTGATCGGATGGTTAAAACGTTCTTCACAGATCATTCCCACAACGAAGACCATCCATAATTTAGTGCTCTGCAGCGGACTTTCGTAGCAGTGGAAGGAGGAAAAGAAGTGCCAATACTTTTCGCGGCACAACATTTCATGGAAATGGGTAGAAAGAAGGAAAAGGATCCTCATTTTCAGGTCGTCTTCTATATCTTTGAAACAAGCTGTTTTTGAAAGATCTTATAATCACAAGCGCCACCCTCAAGAAACTTGGATCTTTATTTTTTTTCGAGGATATAATGAACTGCCCTCTCCTCATTTTTCTCCTTACCACAACTCGCTCGAATTTTATATATAAGTACGATGGTTCATTACCTATTGGAGAAAAAACTAATTTTTATGTGTCAGTTGCATTAAGGGTGTTTACATTAGTTGTGTGATTCCGATTGCCAAGCTGATATTCAACTAACCAATTGAAATGACCGTAGATACAGATGCTCTCATGATCGCGTTCATGTCTCTGAAAATTGGTAGAAGCGGAAGCATTTGGTCAGGATGCCGGAAGAGGTGAAGATGGCAAAGAAACGATAACATGTAGATTGTTTTCATTTTCGTCTCATATTCACTCTTATCATAACATCTTTTCTATATAACGAATGTCACGAGCACACACATCTGAAAAAATATTGGTGGGGTTGAAGAAAAATGGGTGCTGTGTTATCGCTATGATATATGTGATATCATCGATGTGTTCGTGCACAGATGTGACTTTCTTTATTAGGCGGTTTATTGTCTGATCTGAGGATTTAGAATGTTATTAAATGGGCATAATTATTTGGTAATAAATGGTAAGATAGCGATGAGGAGTGCCTTTTTACATAACAAAATGCTATCTTAGAAGAAAAAAAAAACAGAATAATCTTTTCAACAATTTTCGCTTTTTTTGTTGCACTGACAGCTTTACAAAGTGAAACGCCTAATTACATAAGTGAAGAGTGGAAAACAGGATGTTAACACTCTAATGTGTATAGTGTCTTTCGGGGACAGCGCTTTGTCGAGATTCGATAAAATAATCGGAAGTGATAGAGACGACTAGTAAGGAGGATAGATCAACGTTCGTAAATGTGAATTTCCCATTGGAAGCGTGCAGACAGAGTAAGAAAAGAGGGTGGAACAGGTGGAAGAGCGTAATAACCGAGCTGCAACAATATGTGCATTTTACTTTCTATCAAAGTGACCTTTGCTTTCACAGATTATCGAGGCGATTTAATATAAGCAGAGCAATAGCTGCATAATTTAACGACTCATCCGACCCCAGAAATGACTGCTTTTGTGAGATCCCATTGATGTAAAATAAATACAAAAGTTCTGGCTCTTATTAATGCCTCCAGTAGGTTCTTTCGAAGTTGATGGATATAAAACAAATATTATCTAAAAGGCGATTCCGCGGTATGCATCATGACCCCCAATTCCCGTGACTCTAAGTTAAGCAGTTCTGGAGCTGAGAATACTTATGCATTGTTTTTTTTCTGCGGTCTTCCGAGCCTCTTTGTAGCACTCACGTTGGACTCAAAGTCCACAAAATGCGGCCCTCAGAAGAATTCATTTCCTTGCATTAAGGAGGATGAAGCATGAAAAAATTTCCCATAACTCTGATGTAGACATAAAAACTTGAAAGATTAGAAGAGCAAATGCCCCAGAAAAACAACCTAATTCACGAAAAAACAAGCCTGAAGTATAATACATTAACTCTTCTATCGACCTCGTAGGACAAAGGGCAGAAAATCCAGCTCCAAAGTTGTCAAATACGCAATTCTCTCCCCACCTTAGTGTCATTTTGGGGTCGAACGCTTAAACTTGAAACAGCAAAAGTGCACTAACAATTTTTCCAGTCTTTTCAGCTGAAATAGATTATAAGTAAAGTACAGTGAAGGAACGATACAATGTACTTGTACTTTTTTCCGAAAAATCGGTGCAATTCTGTTCTTCTACCGCTTTAAGAATGTCGTATAAGCACAACACGCAGCAAAGTCGTAGATTTATTCGGCAAAAACGTTGAAAAATTTCAAATGGGAATATTACAGGCATCGATATTGTTATAGGTCATTAAGGCAGCAATATAGTGATTACGGAGTACGTTTATCATTAAGGGGAAGATTCATCACAGAGGATGCTAGAAATCTTGTGAACCATTCTTGACGCTGTTCTCTCATGAAGAATTTGTCGAAAATTTCGAAACTATACTCCACTATGCTTCATCAACTTTGACATTTCATAAGTCGTAAGATACTATCATTCAGCCCAATAGATGGCACAAATCGCATATCGCTGAATATGTTCCGCATCATCGCCACGAAATTTTCAGTGATTAATACAATTACTGCTTCGAGGAGTGATTCTAGTGGGTGATGAAAGTAGTAGAATGTCAGAAACGGAAAGTTGCTTCTTACGCCGCATGAGCATGAAAGCAACGTCCACATCTTCATTCAGCATCATGCACCTTTTTTACAGGAAAATAATAGAAGATTACCCCCACTATCTCTCCTATCATCTCCAAACCGAACTCCATTCACGCGTAAGCACTTTTTAAAATTCCATGGCAACTACATGGAACTAAGCACTCTGTGGCGTCTCAGCTTTCGACTTCAGCTGCAATTACTGTATCGCACGACTTAAGTTTCAAAGCAGTGATGCATCAAGACAACAACTCATCGAAAACTGTTGGTTCATTGCAGTTGCATGTCGATATGGTGGAATGCACCTATATAAGCCAAATAAAACGATCTGTTGGTTAAACCAGTGTTTTCGAAAACTTTCAGTTCTCTTGGCTTGAAAATTCCCCACTTTCTCTTCTAGGAGATGCTGAAAACGTAGATGCGCCTCGAGGGACTTCTGAGCCTGAATCAGTAGCCAGTCTTCTTCCTATGGTGGATGATTCAGGCCACAATATTGTGGGGGCTTTCACCTAGGATCTCTTGGATTCCTTTCCCATGCTCTATATTCAAAGCGAACAACGAATTTAAAACTCTAAATGACCAATAGATCTCTGAAGGAACACAACCAAATGTGCCGCAGAATGGGTGATTAGCTTTTTGCCGATATGCGCATTCGTGTTTTTGATGAAGGCAGTCAGCTTGTATTGAGATCGTTTTCTTACGTCAAATTTTGCCTAAAGTATAGTACTCATGTTATTCATATTAGGGATCTCGCATAAGTAGCGGTCATATTGAGTGTAATTGAGCAATAATTATCGTAACGACTAAGCACTGCTAATCGTCACAGTATTAGAATATTTGTGCTGTTGTCACTAATAAACACTCTTAATCATTTACTGGATATGTTAATAAACAGGTGTCGATGAGTGATTCCAATCGTAGCTCGCATGTGCGCAACTGAATACTGATTATATGTAACTTTATGCGTTATTTTATTCACACATATATGCAAGTATGAATGCTTGCAAATGGAGATAGGGTCTCTCCAAAGCTGGATAGTGAAAGACGCAGCACTTCACTGGAGTACCATGGACCTGGAGAAACCCCGATCCCTGCCCGAAATGGCTTGTCCCATAACATCGCGAACCTCCCTCCCCTCCTTCTCCACTTTTCTCTACCGTCAATATGTGCCTGGCACTTCGCTCGTGATAGCCGTTTTCATACTTTAATGCGTACGCATATAATGTATCGTAAACAGCACGCTCGCTTTCCTGCAGTTCCTCGTCGCCCACTAGTGTAGGAGTTTGTTCGATTCATATCTTACGATCATTGCAAGGCTCATGCCAAAAATTATAGCAGAAATTTTGGCATTAGCTCGAGATGCAGTGGCTGTCTTGTTCCGGTGAAGTCGTGTTCTGAGGTTCACTGATCACGTTTTCAGTGCATTATTTTACAGACGATTGCGAATCGCTGGAAAGAATTATATGAGTATAGGAGTATGAATATTAGCGTAAAGATAAATAAACATAACGAATGAATAAAAGCATGAGTATGTAAATTTACAGATATAACAGAGGTGTGAAAATAGGTAAAAGAATGAATAAATAGAAATGGAAATGAATAAATGAATATAAAATGTAAAAATAAAAAGAGAAACATAAAAGTATGTGTGGAAGTAACCGTAAATATAAATACAAGCCGTAAAATAATGGTAAACCATAAAGTAAATATAGGTATGAACACAAATAAAAAAGCATAAATATAAGTACAAATATAAATATAAATGTGTATATAAATATAAATATAAATACGAATATAAACACAAATACAAATTCAAACTTGAATGCAAACATGATTATAAACATAACTGTAAATATCCTTGACGACATTGTTGTTTCTCAGATGCATAATAATAATATGTATTGCGATTGTTTGTTGATATAAACTTTGGGATGCGGCAAATCAGACGGAAATGCTTTTATTGACGCTTCGGCTCATTGAGTCACAATCACAGTAACAGCCCTCAAATTTGGGCAATTAAATTAGGTCTGAGTTTAGTTACCCAAACATAGTTTAATTACCCAAGTTTGAGGGTTGTTACTGTGGCTAAGGCTTAATGAGCCGGAACGTCAGTATGAACATCTCTGTCTGATTAAGCTCATTCCAAGGTTTATATCAACAAAAAATCGTAATACATATAATTGTAAATATAAATATAAACGTCAGTGCAATTGCAAACGTAAATGTGAAAAAGACAAAATAAGTTGATAGGTAGATAGATAGATAGATAGATAGATAAATAAATAAATAAATAAATAAATAAATAAACAAATAACCGAACAAATAAATGAGTAGAAGAGGAGTTTTCTTGAGGTGGGGAGGTAGAAGGGCGAAAAGGTTCGCTAGCTCTCCATCGAGAACTTGGAAAGCATCGGATGCCAACAAAATTGTCCAACGAAGGCATTTTTTTTTTGTGCTCGCTTCATATCCTCTAAAATATTTTTGGTTCACACCGCTCGTCCCATCTAATGAAGTATTTCGGCACGCTTCACTTGTTATTGAGTTAAAATGCTCAACTCTCTTTACCGCATTCCCATCCAAGACCTACTCCTTCAGCCATATCTTGCAGAGGAGACTCACTATTCACGAAAATCAGAATTGCTTAGCTTTATCGGAACATTTCAAAGAAAATCCCAATCGGAAACGTATATTACCAAACATCATATCGTAGACCTCATTCGCTCTTAGCATTCTTTTACAGAAGTTTAAAAAGTCCTTCTTTACTTCCGCAACGATGCAAATTGGTCCTTTATATGCAGCAAACGTGAGGGGTTTCTTTTAGCTATTATTCAGTTGTTTATTCTCAAACAAGAATAACTCTCCGAAAGGAATGCGACCAACTAATTCTTTATAATGGTTCTCATTTGTAGCTTTGGAAGTATTTAATCCTCTTTATTGGCCATCAAGATGAATGCAACGCTAGATCTCCTCTGCTTTTTTTCGACCGTTCAAAATAACGCTTGCACGAAAATTCTAGGCATCCAAATTTTGAATGGAATCGAGAACAGGACGTCTCACGTACATTCCGGTAGTAACGACGATTGTTCATTTCTTCTTGGCAGCTTGACCATTTCCATCTTAGGCGAATCCGGTATATTGCCAACTTTGAATATTTTTATTGCATTTCTGCATTTCGGGAAAATATCTCAGCTGAATAACGTCTAGGAGTTACACTACAGGAAATATGCGTTCCAGTTGATTACAGCTTTTGCGTTTTCCAAATCACGACATCAAACGTCATGCGCTGAAACAGCGAATCAACAATTTGCAGTGATGCCTATTGAACAATCCGCCCCGAAATAAATCGCCCTATAAGCACCTTCGGAACAAATGATACGAGAAACTTTCTAGAATATTTGAAAGAAAAATGGAAATTCGTTGATTGAAATTCGCAACTTCAGTAAGTAATAAAGGACATTTTTTTGCAGATGAAAATCCATATGCAATATTCGCATTAAAAACGTCTGTTGAGAATATTGCAAACGAATAAAGGCTTCAGCCGATGCGTTGGCGATTCGCAGTGAAATTAAATTCGTGCAAAGTTATCAAATTTTGTTGCAAATGATCGAAATGTGCTGAAATTTCTCTTGATTAAATCGTTTTTTTTCTCACTCATTTTCTGATGAACCGATATCGACCACAGACATCACCACACAATGCATGTAAGCGCATTCGATGTAATAAAAGACTCTTATCGCACGCAAACGAGCAATTTTACATACATTTTTTTGTAGAATCCTAAAGAAGGAGGCTATGGTAGTGATATGCTAATTATGCACCGTATATTACCATATCTCTATATTTATTTTCACGTCGTAGAGGAGCAGTCATCGAACCTAATTTCATTCCAGCTCCTTAGGTGCTACACAGAATGTGGGCATTCGATTTTAACGCGTTTTTAATGAGTGGGATCGGAGCTGTTTTCGACTTCTACAGGGGTTTGATCGTGCTACAAACAAAACTTTGCGGTACTGATTTATCAGGATTGAAGGAGGTGCAGAGGTGAAGGGCCATTTTGGTTTTTAAAGCAATATGCCAGGTTAATGATTTTCCATATCTGTATCCGAATAGGCCTATCGACTGAATTTCATAGCCAGCTGCCTTCACATTTGTAGATATGGAGATGTCATTAATGATAGAGTCGAGTTGTCGAGAATATAAAATAGCAAGTGCAGATGTTTATTGATGCGTTTATGTTGTTCATCCATCTGATTGCTTCCAAAACTTGTTAACATTCAGCCATTGGGGATTACTTCTAATTGGTTTGTCAACAGTGCCTGCACATTTGATAAGGCCTCATTCATCGATCGATACTGACTTATTGCTTTCACCAATAGTCATATTTGCATATTTTATTGGAATCGAGCGATCGTCTGCTCAGCTGGTCGCCATTTTTGACGAATTCCTATTAGAAATTGGATGAGCCGAAAGGTTTTGAAACATCGACGATGAACTGTTGTTTGTAGCTGTAAGGTTTGCTAGGCATGAAAATTGTTCATGGAGGTTTTGTAGCCTATATTTTGTCCAGTTTTTTCGTACCACCAAAATAAATAGAAGGTTGTTCCAGATGACTGTGTTGGGAGTGACAATTTTGGAGTTATTGTAGATGTCTATTGCTTCATATCTGGAGAGTGTGATGTTCCTGTGAAGAGAGGCTATATCACTGAATGGTTTCCTTTCCTCGAACCGATCTGCTTCAACGTTCGTTTCCGATAAATTTCCGACACGTCAATATTTCGGCTTTCATTCCATCCTTACAGACAGCAGCACCTCGTAATAGAAGCCAATAAACCAATGTGATTATCTGCAGAAATCAAAGAATTTCAATGTTCACTGCAAAAAATAAACTTTTGCCACCGACGTTCATTGCTGAAGGAGATATTCTGCTGGCCACTACCTCTCACTGGAAGATTTCACAGAAGATTCGATGATCACATCGTTCTAGATCAATCCTTTAATTAATGCCTAATTTTTCCATACATTTGCGACGTTGAATGCTGATGAACTAATAAGTGCATCATCTGACATTAAAGAACGCTTCAGGACGTTATGATTTACTCGAAGAAGAGAATAAAAAACCAAATTACTCTGATCCTCTACGACTTACCTGCTCTTTTTCAGAACGCTGACATCACTCGGCGGTGATTTTCGTCGCTCCTTTCAAGCATCGATATCCGCTTGCAACAGCAGTAAATAATTTAGTGAGAGGGCTCTAGTTTGCGAGTGGCCAGTTGCATTGCCAGAATCGGAAGCAATTTTCGCGTCCGTATTCGTAATGACCATGCACTATCCGTAATTGGACAGAATAGGCATTGAATTTACGCAAACTCCTCCGTAACTTTGCTCATCTTATACAACAACATATGCATAATAGCTTTCTTTATCTCATGAACATGCCGATGGCAATCTACTAACAGCTGATTCGGGCACGGCTCACTGACCTTTGACCCTAAGGTTAGTCTCCATGCTAATCGCTATGATTTGGTTCTGTTCATCTTTCATTCAGCGCATATGAAACAATTGGAATTTTTTATCTGTGTTTTTATTGGAAACATCGGATATTATATCAAACAACGATGTTATGTGCTGTTATTGCTATCGAATTCTATGAAGACAATGGGAAATGTGTCTTCCTGGTTTAAATCACACAATAGTTCTTTGCATACGTCTGTTTCATCTCAACCGTCGTGGGATTTATTATTCAACTAGCGATATGGCACACGGTTTTTTAGGTACATCAAGAAACGTAACACTTCGAAAAAACCTCTCATCTGCCACAAATGAATTCAATCCTTTAGTGGAAGGACATCCTATGCCAAACGCAAATTGTCTGTCTATTGCAATTTTATAGCCATCGCACTAATCGAAACCCTTCAACTGGCGAAGAGAGTGTTCCCAATTATCACAAATTCTTTTCACAGCAGAGGGAACCGAGTTCTTGTTGATATAGTGACTCGCACCATTGAGCTATGATGAACATTTTGTAAGCATACAGCGGTGAGTAGTGTACTTTAATTTTTTTATTCAAACATCTTGATCGTAGTATGGTGTATGACAATTGAGATTGCTTTATGTCAGGTGCAAGCCCACGTTTTGAAAGTTGTCTCGCACTTTACAATGGTTTCGCATTACGACGGTGTAATTGCAGCATTCTTATGAGCGAACATGAGAAATTGTTTCCGTTAGAAGTGAAACCTCTGCAAGTATAACATCACATAAAGAAGTAAAATATAACTTTCGAGTAAAGATGTAAAGTAATTCATTGAGGTGCCATGATGCAGTTTATTGTCCACTGAATATTTTTAGCTGCCCTTCTATAATGCATATCGACGTCTGTCGATACTAAGTTCCCATAGAGAGCGTCATTACTAAAACTATTCATTGTGAACTGGTTTCAGTTCATTGATATATAAGACATCCGTTCGGGTTGGTTCAAGTTTTTTAGCTGCAGAGTTGTCCGATTCGTTTGAATGAAGTTTGAATTTTAATGGGAATTCCACCATGAAAATTAATTCGAGCAGAGCAGAGCAAGCGAATCTCATAGGATGTGTTGGCTCATTCTCAGCCCCACTGCTTTCGCTATAACATTTCTTTCTTTTAATTTCCTTGCTTGGCGCGGACTTTGCTCACATCCGAAGTATTTCCCTATCAACATCTTAAATGCATTTGAATCCTCGAGCTGCTTCAAGCAAATTGTTTATAACATCTCAACAAACTGTGAAGCGTTCGCTGAAAGTTTTATATTATTGGTTTTGGTTCCGAATATTTTGAATTTATATTCAGTCGTTTTGGGTGTCTCCTAATTTGCGATCGCCAAGAACCGTACTTTGTACGTTGCTTATAAGAGGCGTTAGAATATTTTCATGATAGCACATCAGACTCATTTGATAGCAGAATAATAGGGATTAAATAGCTGTCGTAGAAGCAAATGTCATAATTGCGAATTGGTGGTCGTTCGAAGGGGGACCTGATCAATTAAGGCGAAAAGTAGTGCAATTTCAAGAAATGGCTTATCTGATAATTTCGTGAACTGGAAGTTCGCCTAGTTCGTTCTCTCCTCCATTTTTTGAGATGAGCTTCTCCCATTCCGCAAGAGCCTCTTCCATAGCACTCAGTACACAATTGGATGGATTATGTTCCCACTAGCAGTTGTCACTTCCCTCGTAAATTGTTTTCATCGACAGCCATACTGTGATTAATATTTATCGATGAATTGAGGATGCAGGAAAAGCGTTGTGAAATGTGCGGCTAACCGACTATGTTTACACTGAAAGCGGATACGCTTTTAAAATGTCTCTTGGCTGGTAATTAGTTCGGCAAGCAACTGCCGCATTTACGGTAGGTGAATGGGTGGAAATGGGAAGAGGAGATGCTGTGCTGAACGATCGGCTAGACTAGTGAACGCTGTGTAATTGAAAACTTGTAGCGTTTTATATGTAATCTGAAGTGAGATGGAATATTGAACTGAGAAAAGTAATCGTAAATGCATATATTGAATAAGAATCGAATGGAATCAAGAAAGATAGTGCAACGAAATTATAGGTTGAAGTGCCATATGTATAACGCTTCATGTCATATACATGAGGCTATGAATTGTTGTGTGTAAGTTGTTAGCGTTTCGATCACTGAGTAAAGCACTTATTTCACCTTATTGGCCTCGAGCTAGCGGACGTGAAATACATCTCGCATCTGAGCCATACATTGCAGAATCACGGTTCCAATGTGCGACAATATATAATACTTCACGCTTCTCTAAAATGAGGCAATGTGCATTGCAATACTACTTCACAATCCTGCTCAGGTACTATGAATCGCTAAGAAATGACGCGAAGGTACTGAAAATGAACTGTTTTACTGCAGTCTTTATGCAATCATCATTCGTTCACAACAAGCGAATAGATGGGAAAGGATTTGGAGGAGAGATGGAGGAGGGTGGAGGATGAACGAAAGGATATTAATTAGTCTTTTTGAAAGAGACACTTCATTCCATCATCATCGAACCATGGATTATCTAACATTATAATATATATGTAAACAATATTGTTGCTGAAGAAAGAGTGCTATACCTTTTAAGCTGAAAGAGTGCTATACCTTTTAAGCTGGACATATTTGAGGTTCACTTTAATATCATCTGCGGTGGCTATAAAAAGCCGAATATCTCCAAATGAGCATTATGCAATATAAAATGAATCAAGTCGTGGTTGAAAGAACGAAAAGATTGCTGTGTTGTTCTTCGGTTAAATACAGCTATGCGTCACATATCACGGTTGGTAACTGCTTGGTGTAGTAATTTTCTTGATAGTGTGATAGTGAGAAGTCGATAATTTTTCCTTCAATATCAGGTTGCTTTGAAAGGTTGGCGGAAAGTGTAGAATGATATACGTTTATGTGTCCTTCGAAGAATCAGCTAAACTCCTTGGATGAACGACAGTTTTTTTTTTGTTTTTTGGATCTCTTTGCAGCTTAGGAATCCTTTCATTCATTCCTATTACAATATCTCCATGAATAGAAGCCTCATATGTGTTGGACTTATCATAAATATCAAGAGAGATTTGGTCTCCTTCTCAGAGCAGTTTTACAGTTAGAAAATGAGTCTTCTGTTTGCCTGAATTCGAAAAAGGTCCGAAAAAGGTCCTTGAGATGACGTTTAGTGAGAAGAGATTTTCCTATTTTTGAGATGCGGCGGAGAGATTTTGTAATTTGAGGGAACAAAATCTGTACCATTCCATTCAATGAATCGCATTCATTGAATGCAATTTTTCTGAACACTTTTGCTTAGTGGAAAGTTTGAAGCGTTTTCGCTGATTATAACAGTCAATATAATTTGCTGAACATTATTGAACTCTAGACTATGAGTGTCTTTCGAAGATCAATTTATCAATTTCAACTGACTGCCCCATCGTTATACAAAATTAGGTTTGTATCGAAATTTGAGGGCACTTAAAATTAGAAAATAAGGTACCGAGTTAAGACCAAAGCCGTTTCTAGCAGCTATAGCAATTAGTTTCATAATCATCGATACAGCTATACCTCAGTTCCCTCAAATATGAGGAACAAGCAAGCGGTTGAATAATGAGGTAGTTGATCAACATTTGGGAGGTGTTTGGCTTGACGCTATCTCCCAACTTCTATTACATGAATATGTAGCGTCAATCCTACTTTATATGAATGCGTTAACGATAAGAACCATGGGCAATCTTTGAAGCAGTGATGCTAACCATTTGAGGTGGAACGGTGTTACAGTTCGATTCGAATTAGAGGCAGTGGGATGCTAATTCGAATTATGCGCTGTATTTGGGAAAATTGAGCAAAGCGGCTAAAAAAAACTCCGAAAATCTCTTAGAGCAAAAAGAAAACCCGGCTAAGAAGAAGAAGCATAGAGACAAAGAGATTGCCCTAAATTCAGAGAGAATTTTCCTCGTGTGTCGATGTTGATGGATGGATAATGCAAAGGTGAAGATCAATTGTTCGCTTTTTCGATGAGATGAGTGAAGCAGCATCCTTTCGTTGCGAGCATGCGAGAACTTAAAATAATAGTAAAAAAAGAGTGACGCTTGACTTGCAATAAGAAACTTCACAACGCATGAGT
Source organism: Toxascaris leonina (assembly GCA_022844705.1). Classification (NCBI taxonomy): domain Eukaryota; kingdom Metazoa; phylum Nematoda; class Chromadorea; order Rhabditida; family Ascarididae; genus Toxascaris; species Toxascaris leonina. The sequence goes on from JAARMF010000239.1 coordinate 47,348, forward strand.
ATTCGATCAACTTTGCAATCGGCACATTTCTTCTCACCGATCCACTAAATCCAAAACGGGTCAGATTTTGCAAACAGCTGCACTTGAGGAATAGTTAATCCCGAATGTAATCGGCTATCAATGAAGAACTGAAGGCCTCTCATTAACGTCATCATGCGAATATCTATTATAAAGACAAGCGAAGTGCTGATTTGGTAAATTTCTCGAGAAATTGTTATTTATTGCAAGAAGACGAAGTTCTCTATTAATGATTATCAAACGGAATAAAGACTCCACAAACAATTAAAAAATCAGCCATGTTATCCCATTTGTTCGATCCATCAGAATACTTTTCAATTTTATTCAATCGATTTGGTGTAACATTTCGCAACGATAAACACTGATGTCTTCAGTGATTTAAAAATACTTCCTGTCCTCTCTGCTTTTTCGATGCAAAGGATCAAATCAGTGATCTCTATGGTATTTGATGGGCGGAAATAGAATTCGGGTATCTGAGCGAGTTTTTCAAAGTTCTTTTTTTGAGAGAATTTTTAAAAACTTCATTCTGCGCACTTTTTGTGACGTTTGGAAGTATTTTACAACTAGTAGTAATTGACACAACTGGTGGTGATTTGAACTGGCATGCCAAGCACTTCCGAGTATCTCGTCATGCGGTCACTGATGTTTACTTGTTGCATCACTCTGCAATTGTGTCGGATCATTCGATTGCCGTTTAAAGCACTTCCGCCAAACGTTCTCCAGTGCACTAATTGTTTCGACTTCCTTCGAGCTCATTAATCATTGATCGGAATGATCCGGACTGTATTACCGCCCAATGAGCATTCAATATTTTTTTGAATGAATAATATTGTCCAATTCTAGTCAAGTATTTTATTTTCTAAATTGATCGTCGTTGAACTGAACTGAGTTGTTAATCGGATCATGGAAACTAAAGTCTCTTTGAGACGTCAAAGAACACCACAAAAAATCCTCATCTCTAGATGGTCACCATGGCGCCATCAAAAGGGTGGGAGTTAAACTTATTTAGAATTGCAAAATATTCGACTATTGATTAGTGAAAACTAACTATTTTTTTTAAAATTTCTCTTATTGCTTGTTTAAGACGTTGACTATAGTTCGATTCTTTTTATGAAATCTCTTACGAAAAGATTTCTTTAGGCAGTCCTATCGCTCGTTAAAAACGATTGCAAAATTAAATAGAATGCGAACAAAACTGCGGAAGAATATTGGAGTAAACTCCACTGTGGAGTTCAGTTGAAACGAAATTTGAATATCTAAATGAGCGAAAAATTTGTGTAATGATTTTTGAGGTGTTTCAATCATCCGAACAGTTCAAATGGCCGGTCATTTGAAGTGACCAAGCGATTCGGATGACTAAACCTTCAAATGACCACTTGCTCATTTCGATTTTATTGTTGCTGAAACGGCTAATGAATATGCTCTATATGCGCTTGAGAAACTGAATTGCTGTTCTTTTATACGTTTGTTTCCTTTTCTTAAGTACTTTTTGTTTCGAACCAAATTGTTCTTGATTGAAGCTATTAAATATTCTACGTAAAGTGAATAGAACGTCCCATACAAGTATGTATTCAATGAGAGAGCTTTACAAGTTAAAAATTATTAAGCAGGATGCAGCGCAAATTATGGACGAGAGAAGTGCGAGTGAGAAGAAAGGCTGTCAAGTGACAATGCCAAAGAATATGACTCCAACGATAACCTTACAATTCCACTTCACATTTGACACGAATTTTAAATTAAATTCATAAGTTTAACTGCTCTATTCTTCCATCCCCCTATTTCAAGAAAAACGAATGCTCAATGGCATATGCGCAGGAAATTTGCCCAATGCCGTATGCGTATAACATCCGCTTTACAACTGCGACACGTCGCCCTATAATTTAGTGTATTTTATTTAGTCTTGCATATATGGTATTTCTTGTTGATCATGTTTGCAGACAAAATAATGTATTCATTCTTTAACAGCTTGCAAAAATCGAATTACTTATTTTGTCATTTGGGACTCTCTTCGATTGAAAACAATATGTTTAGCAGTAATCAACAATATGTATATTCTTTTTGGTTGAGTAATAAGAAGTATCTATTCGGCATTTCATCGGAAATAGTTGGATAAAATTTTTCTTCATTATTTCCATAGAAATGGCTCCCTCAACGAAGTGAAATTTTGAGTGGAATAAAATAAGGCCGAATCTTTATAGTTTTACAGATTGTTTACAAAGGTTCGATCGGCTTTGTAAAAACTATTCGTTTTAGAGTTCCACAGTAATGGTTTAGAGTGCTATACGACCTCTTTTCATCAAGTTTAAGTGCTAAAGCTATCGTTTTCTGCATCTTTTGCAACTTTTTTTCCTCTCAGAGGACACCCAAATATCACAAATTCAACCGTAGTCAGGCTATAATACCCAAGTTTTTGTCGATAAATAAACTCTAAAGCAACTGAGGTTCCATCTTTGTTGGCAATATTACGAATATTAATGCTAGTTTTGCAATACTTGAGTACAGATGTAATGAACACATAGACACTTCCACAGAGGACCTGCATATGCACTCCCGAGAAGAGTAGGGTAGCCTTTGTACGAATCGTTGAAGAATGTGGTCATTGATGAGTTATCTTCGATCTGCCTATTTGATAGCAATACTGTTGACTCAAACGGCTTTCACCTTACTGCTTCCATGTATTTCAGGGCTATTGTGGGCTTTAATTTGGGACATCAAGTTGTAGCGTAAATGAATTTGTACCGTAGTTCCGATGGAATAAACGCTTTTCACTGCTGAGAGACTTTTGTTGGACAACAATTAAGCGGGACATTGTGGCACTTGAGGATGATGCGGTGAACACTTTGATGAGGCGTGCTTGACGATTGTATAGAGAGACAGCAATTTGAACGCAAGTTGCGTTACGCGATGCAATCAAACGCATGCGTAAACATACATAGAACACTCGACAACTTTTTTAGAACACAATTCTGTTGGCTTCATCCTCATCGCTAATGCGCTGCTGCAGTTGGCTAGTGAATCCCACAACGAATGCTTCATCGGAAACCTAAATTGCATCCAGCCTCGTCGAATTGAGTCGTCCGAACGATCGCCTTGTACCGGACGACGATAGTGCGCAATTAGTGACCGCAATGCGCTCACTTTGTGATGAGAAAGTCAACAAAGAATGGCTGGGAAACAAACACGGCGAGGGTATATTCGACGGTTTTGTCAAGCGGTGTTCGTGGGCTAAGCAGTGGCAACGAAGGCGCTTCGATGATTGTCCGTTATGCTAATAAATTTATTTGCGACGCAAAACCTGGCAAGCGAAAGGACAACAGCATAGCGTATCGTTATAAACGTCACCGCTTGCAGAGCAATAAAAAGCATTAGCTCATACCGATTTGTTGTTTCATATGATGGATCGGTGAATTAATATTGGTGTGACCCGTGGTGCAGCACTGATTAATTTGCTGGGCTAACACTGCAGCTTCAACCATAGAATCAGTAACTACGATAATGGCAACGAATTGGGCGTATCGCTTATCAACTAGGGGTTCGTCGATTTGGAAACACAGAAGGGCGGAGACGATCGTGCAGACGGCGGCCAACAAGGCTAACAGCACCGATGTGCTGCCTCGTTGAGCGTTCCTTCTATGTGCATAAACGTTTTAGCGCTCTCAGTGCGCTTCGTTGCCGTCCCATAGCTAGTAGGCTGCCGTAAGCGAGTGCCCGTGTCCGTGCCCGTGCCTAACTGCTGTGCCGTGCGTTCGTTTGTTGCCTCATCCTACAGCATTTCAATTTACCTTTATATCTCACTAACATACATACAGTGCTCCACTTCCCGTAACACTGCGTTCTTGAGGCATACCACTTCTCCCACAGTAACATACAGTCATCGTCTTTCCATTTTCTAGTCCTGCCTTCGGTCGAATCGTTTGTCGCTTTTCCTACAAGAATTGAAGTCACTGCCTCGATAGGGGGCTGTTTTCTCGGATAACAATTGGTGCACCCTCACCGTAACCGTGCCGTCGACACAACCGTGCCTTCGTGGCGCATTCACTGTGCAGCCACCTCACCACCGTAGACGTGCGCAGCGATCCAATCGTAAAAATGTTCGTCGTGCGAGCACGACCGATATGACGACACAATTCACGAAACTGTTCTCGTTCATCCTTGCCAATGTGCATGATCCAGCACAGGTGGATGAGTCAGGTAAGATGATTTAAATGAACCACTCTCTCTATTGTGACTACCGAAAGCTTTCATTCAAGTTCCTTCGTTATTTTCTAGAGTAACGACTGACAATAATTGGATTGCCTAGAGTAACGAGTGGTGCCTGCAGAAGTGATTTCGACTTCTAGAGGAACTTCGAGAATGAATATAAGTAATCTGTGGCACTGAATGAATGGCGATTTCTTGTTGAATTCAAATTCAAATTTGTGTTTATGTTGGCAATTTAATTACTCCCGTAAAAGCACATCCACCGGCAGCGGCTGGTCGCAAGGATTTTGTGGAATTCATTATTGGATGTGATGAATAGAGTGTTACAGTTGCCAATGACACAACTGAGCGGTAATAAATCAACGTCAAGTGCCGTGGTATGAATGAGTGCTGAATAAATGGGAGTTGGATGGATTGGAGGAAAAGGGTAAAGTGGAGGGTATGGTTGCTGTGGGAGGGCATGACCACTATATTGCTAAAAAGCGTCATCCACTTAGCTGGGCTCAAATCTCCGAGGGATAATCGAGTTAGTGTTGTCTCTGAATGTTCGGCATTTCTTTCTTTCTTCTTCTTGGCACAGCGGCCACACTCCAATCTGCCGCCATTGTCTCGTTTCGATGGCCGCTGACGTGCTTCAACTTATCAGCTATATGTTAGCGAATGTCTCCGATGTCGCCATCCATGACGCATGTTTGTCTTATGACTTTTTAATCTCTTCTTATGTTTCTTTCTGAAAATTCTTTCGCTCAAGTTTTCGAATATAACCATGCTGTATAGATTCCCAGCTACCAAATTCCTTCATATCCTTCCTTTTCCTCACCTTCCTCCACATATATTCTTTTGGTGATTCTAGGTCTTGGCGTCCCATAACCAAGAATGCCTTTGGATTGATCACATTTTTTCATTTGGATTTTTTTGTGAGTGCTTTCTTCCTTGTTATAACAAATCCACTGAGTGCATTTTTGCACTCGCACACAGCGACCATACAAATGCCGCAATCACATTTACATAAGCGCTCTTAGCGCTTTTTTGCAATCCATTTGTGCAGTGGCAAAGCGCAATACTTGAACGTCACAATCGCATCTTCAAGAGGAACATCGAACGAAGATGATACGAGCATATGATGTGTCTAGTCTCGCATATATAGCAACCAATTTCTTTGTTGTGACGCTGTCTGTTGTGCCGCTCACTTTGATAGTCGAGTGTCATCGAGATATTAGAGTAGCTGACTGCCTAACCAATATGGTTAGTGGTTGCTCATTGCAACTTGATTCGATTTAGAAGGCGTATGGGCGAAATGCACACAAATTTGCATCGTTGGATGCTTTCAATGTCTCGCAGCGAATGTTTCAATATTGGTTTGGGTTGCGCAAATTGAGATGTGCCAGTCATGCACAAAAGCAAATTTGTGAATATTTCTTCTGTTTCGAAACTAACTTCCTGCAGCCTCAACCTCTTGCCCCCATGCACCTTCCCGATTTTCTCATGATTCCTATTTTTATTCATTACGATTGAAATACTGAAGTCGATTTCTGTTTCTTTGTTCGATCTCTTGGAGCATTTCGATTAAAATTCGTGACAGTAGATATAGTTTCTTCAATTCGTCACCGCCACACTGAAAGAGGTTTCAGCGAAGCGATGAAATTTCTGAGGTGATTTCAACACAGGGATTGCTTGCAAATAACGATAAAAAATGACAATGGTAGTATTAAGCAAACCTTAAAAATTGAAATGCTAAGTTCGAAGAACTCTAAAAGCGCAGTCTTTTTTGGTTTCTCAGGCATCTAGTGAAGTGTGAAGAGCTGTAAAGAGTGCAATATTTTGTACGCCTGACGATATTTGTTGCTATCATTTCACATTACGCTTTAATTTAACACCACTTTTTGTTAAAAATTGCTTTCTTATATTTTGAGTATAGTGATTTATTCTCGTTAATGAAAAGCATCGAATGATTTAGTGCTGGAGATAAAATTGTTTGCTGCATTCTTCGCCGTCTTGTGCTATTATCCTGGAAATTGTGCGAAACCTATAAGAGTGGAAACACGACAACGCATTGTGGCACATGTGGTAAAATCTCCGCGATACTATGCAAATGCAATGATCTCATCAAGCGATGATTTGGGTGTTGTTTTGGTGGATTGATTCATCAAGCGACAAGTTAATCGATCGGTGGATTTGCGGAAAGTTGACGATCCAAATTAGGTCGCTTGAATAATCTCGATCAGTCTATTGTTGAGACAATTAGCCGATAGATGATGCTGGAATTCGAAAAGTTTAAACTAAGTAGAGGATTCGCAGAATTAATGGGTTTGTTTAAAAAGTAGACGTTGAGCGCTGACGATGTCTCTGAGGCAAATATGCAAAATATTTGCGTGCGTGCTAATTTCCCACTTCTTCAGCCAAGATTTTAATTATATGGACATTTCCAGACTTCAAAGTTTTTGATGAAAATCTGCTCATCATATCTTCCGAACAGAAGCCGTTTGTAGAAGCCAGAAAGTGATCGAATATGGCCAGATTTGTTAGTGAATAGAACACGATCAAAGAATGCTTTGTTGCGAATTATTCGCACATAAGATCGCTGTAAAATTTCACCTAATGCTATGGTTCTTTCATTGCAAAGTTGTAATGTTATCCTTTGTTATTATGTTATCGAGTTAGAATCCAACAAAATTCGGTGCTAAAATGTTAGGTTTAGTATATTTTTTTGCTCACTGGCTTATCTATCTGCCCATCTTTTTATTTATCTATTTGTCTATTCATTCACTTATTTATTTATTTATTAACCTATTTATTCATTCATCTGTTCATTTATTTTCACGTCCGGAAGTGGAAAAGTGCATAAAAGTTTGCAAGCATCAAGAGCAATTTGCTTTTCCTTCAAATGTATTTCTTTTTGGAAGTATTCGTTGTAGGAATACCAAGCTGCTTTATCACTCAGTGGATAAAAACACGAGCGAAATGTCTTCAAGCTCAAAACGGCAGTTTCTTCTCAATTAAACGAACGAAACTTGCAAAATTTACGCAATTTTCCAGTCACTCTCGTTTATGCCAATTGAATTTGCGTAGTGATAAAAGTGGTATTGCTGCTTTCCGATATGAGCATATAAGACGTACATCATTCTTCTGAGGTTTCTTGTATGAAAGAAACAGCTCGTTCTTCTCTTCTCAGTCGGGAAACCTACACGCTTCTCCAAAGCAGCACTTGCGGCCTTTTATCTGCGCGTATGTCTGTTTGTCAGTCTGTGCGGTGATTTCAATTTGGCGGCCAATTGAAGCGATAGAACCGCGAAATTTTGTGAGTGTAATTTACTGTGTAGAGGGAATTAGAGCGGTAAGAATCCACACATTTTTGGAACCATTTGAATGACTTTCAATGACATCGATCGCTTAATAAACATAAATAATTTAAAATACTTTGCGTTAATGATCAGATCAGCTAAGCTACCAATGTATTGCTACGCATATTTTTTATTATATTTTAACACCTAATGAAAGTGCTTGCTCTAATCAGTGGTAATACGGAAGCGCTCGTCGTGTCAATCAATGTCTCCGACACACCTGCGCACTTTTTTTCTGAATTCGGCAAAGCTTTTCTCTGATTATGATGATTTGCCTAAACATTTTATCGTGATTTGCATAGTCAATGCAATTTATATATTCCCCTCACTGACTATGAGTTTCACATATAAGATTGGGTGATACTCACCTTATTTATAATTTCGAACCACAGTGGGTTCCTTTTTCCTGGAAAGTTTTGCACGAGGGTTCTTGGGATAACATCAATTCTGAAAAAACGTTTTGTTAAATTCGTCACCATATGTTGAAAGGGGCGGGTTGATGTTGTTACGCTGGAGTGACTCTAAAACGACTGAGGCTTAGTTCTTATAGGGATTCTGTCATTCAGAGTAGAAAATAGATAGATGGATCCTCGAGAGACTATCCAAGTAAATCTTGCCATAACTGCGAGTTAGTGACGAATATTAATAACTCGTTCGCATCGGTTTCACCGTCGAAATGGGCTAATCGCAAGGAATATCACATAACACCGAAAATTGCATCGTTCGATTCGATAGAATTACCGATTTTTGCGGAGTTCTTTCATATTTTTAGATTTAGCAGACGAATTTGCAGTATCGAGCAATATCGTATACCGTAGTGGTTATCGTCCGTGGTTATCTAAGTTCTTCTTGTTTTTTCATCGAAAAGAAGAAATGCCTATAAGATTCTCCGAAATGTCTATTGCAAGGAATAAAGGCGATCTGCAAACTGTTCGAATAAATAAATTCAGTTCATTTCAGTTTAGTTATGATGGACTGCGCCTGTGAGATGTCGTTTGCTGACTTTTTTGGCAGAGTCGTCAAAATGGCTGCTTCTTTGTTTTGTTCTCTTTTCGAATTGAAATGAGTGCAGTTTTTATTTCTTATTATATTCATCAAATAGCATTCTAATGAAGTCCATCTTTGGGGGGATACACAAACAAACACAAACATTCAGCATCACATGGTTTTTATTTGTGTCAACCCCCTACCCCTTCACCTTAGTACATTTTTTTGAATCTCCTTACCGTCGTAATGATCGCAAAACTTTGCATATTTGTAAATTAATCTGCTTATATTTCTTTATATTGGTGACTGTTATGATTTGATAGGTTATGTAAATATGCGAATGGAAAGCGCAGTTATTATCCGCTATACCGAACTAATTAAAATTGGGTGCAATTAATAATTTACCTAACGGAAAGGACATAACTGCGCGATTTGATTAAATTTGCCACGAAGAGCAACGAAGTTTGACTGCGCAATATAACATTGGGTTGCTGAAAAAGATTTATTATATACCCTTCCTTGTGCTATGAAATCGTTCGATTATCAATATCAATAACACTGAGATGTGGTTGTACAATGTCTTTATAGTGGCTATAGGAACAATTGCCTATTGCAGATCGGCACTGATTTTTGGATACGAGAGATTTCTTCATCGCTATGGACTGCATGCACTTTCACCTTTCTTTGATGAGACTCCACTTTTCCCTCTCCCTCACTAATTTCCACTTCTCAGTAGTTTGTTGACCCCTCCCTACTTCCTCTCTACCTCCCTCCTCCCCCCCCCCCCTTAGCCTTTTGTTCGCTTCCGCTATCATCTGCCGTTTCGAATTCTTCCTTTTACTGGCAATCAGATCGCCACATCGAGAGTGGGCAAAACAAAGTCGCTGAATAGATTTTGCAGTTGATGCGTGAGTTAACGTGGACAAAATTGATCGACTTGGCACTCCACGCAACAGTGCTTATCGACTCGATGCTAGTGGATGTAACCAACAAACGAATAGCGTTTACATGAAATGAAATGGTTTTGCATTGTAACAGCATTTTAGGACGCCGGTGCGGTATTACTTAAAGTATTATTATTTAAAATTATCAGAAATATTTTGTAATGTAATGCGACAGGTAATTTTCATGAAGATTATTATCATCTCATCTCACCTAAGTGGATGTACTCTGCAATTCGCTCCAACTTCCTGACTAATTTTGTTGCATGAACTTCCAAACGAAAACGTTAGCCCAATCTTCTCGAGTAGCCGAATAGCAAGAGCTTTGTAGTGCGTAAGGTAACCGTTTTTCTCAGGTCGATATCATTTACCTTCTAAGTGAGGAATTGCACTTGTCATTATTCTTAATGGGTCATCTGAAATCGAAGGAAAAGCCATCAAACGATTTTTTAGTGTTGTTGAGGGATAAGTTTAGAAAGCCTTATTGGTAGTGGATTTATGGTGTTTTAGTGATGAATAAATTAGAGCAATGAGGTATTGAGGGTTATTTTTATTAGTCGTCAAGACAACGAACGCAATTTGGAGGATTATTTGCTGAAAACTGATTGAGTTTTGTGTGGATCATTGCGGTGCAAATATTACGCTTTAATTAAATTCCATTATCGCACACATCGCAAATTCGTCATCTAACTTTGCTATCTATTACTTTGCTAGCTTAGCAAACTTTGCCTCACAACGCTATCCATTATTCATGATTTGTTTAATGTTTTATTACAGTGAGAACCTCTTATTTGAATGTTTTCCGTTTTACAACGGAAATTCGATAATAAATTATTCGTCTCGATTTTATTTTAGATGCAGAAATTATAATAAAGGTTTTTTTCAGTAAATTTCTTCCCCTGTTATGAAATGCTGCAGAGAGATTTGATAACAGGATTTCTTTTTTCCGTTGCTCAATTTGATCCATAAAATGGGAATAAATGTGCGTAACACATTTCTTAATAGAATTGACACCCGCAGTGATGGTCGAGGCTGTGAAAATCTAGAAAAGGAAACATTTATATTGTTCTTTGAATTATAAATAGACAGCTGCTAAAAAATGCAACAATGATCAATGTGCCTTAGCACATCAAAGACCCATTAATCTTAAAAAAAATTTATTTTCCTAGCGTGCATTTCTTTCACTTCTTTGAATTTCATCCATCAAAAAATATTAAAAAAACGCCTTTTGATAAGCTTTAATTCAATTTCATCCGCTATATGGTAATTTCGTCTAATTTAATTTAGTGCTTTGTTTAAATTATTTAGCTCTTTAGCGATTACATCTTCCATCTCTCTTCAAAATTTCTTACAACTAAGAAATTTGTTAAATTTCGCTCGCACGCATAAGGATCTCTTTCGATAAAAAGTCCCTTTACACAACTTTCCAACTCTTTCATATACATCTTTGTCTACACATAGAGGCAAGCTTTTATCCCATAAACGAGGAATAAACGTTGAATCCGGGTTGTTCCTATCCCAAATATTCCTTCGTTTATCTGCACATATCTTGCTCAGTGGAAACGACGCTTTTCACCATCTGAACGATAAAATCACATGTTTGAATTTATCAATTTCCTAGTGTGTTAGTCGGTAGACATATATGCCTATGTGGTTGTATGCGTGTGTGCATTTGCTTGTAAGTGCGTAGAAAAAGAGGATGCGCCACTCGCAGCCATCTAAAAATATGCTTATATAAATTTTTTTTGCGATAACTCGCTTTACTGCACCAGATATTTCGTCAGGAACTTATCACTGTCCGGTCGCTGTGTGTATTGACGACTCACCTGATGAAGTGAAATATTTCATACAGATTCATGTGCATATTTCTGCAGAATTTCATCCGAGTGGCGATGCCTTCCTCTGGCAATCTTAACGTTGAAAAACACTAACTTATTTACTTTCTAAAACTAAACAGTGCACTTGAAATATAACATTACTAATTGCTCTTTACCAGGTAATTAGTCGCTGAAAAAATAATTCTAGAACTAGGTCTTAAATGGCGATAAATGCTAGGTCTTAAACCAAGCTCTCACCTAACAGATACTTGCTGTTGTATATAACACATTTAATTGCGCCAAATTACACCGAAGCCCAGACACTAGCTTTGATGCAACAGCTGAGAATGTTCGCAATAGGGATCACACAGCTAATTGATGGGAAGTTTGGTTGGGGATTCGAAATTGTCTTTGTAGTTGTGGGTTTCTCTTCGTGAATACACCACATTTATCAACAGTCTTTCTCTGTGTAGGTTCACTTTGAAGAGATAAGGGATGTAAGACTTTAGCTTCCTAATCTGTTCCTAGCACTCACCGATTATTTCTCATTAGGCATCATTGACAACAGGGCAATCTTACCTACATGGCATTGCAATAATTTCACAATTCATCTCTCAGTTACTTTCGTAAATCAATCAACTTTCAAGTAGTTTTACTATTTAAATTTTATCGAAGATAGCACACAAAACTTTCGTTATTTAATCTTGAGCATTTGTTCGGACACATCTTTTGCAGTTGATCTATTTTTATTTATTTCAATGAAAACACAAAATGAAGTGGAAATATTTGAAGAACTTCATTACGTTAATAATTTGAAAGAGGCGTTATAAATGTGACATTCTGAAAAGAGGACATTTCCGATCATAGCAGATTTGCTTCTATCACTTCTTGTTCCTTCGCCCTTCCTTCCTTCTCGTTTCTCCACCTCCCTTCCTCCTTCTTCACTTCCACCCTCGCTTTGCTTTGTTTCCTATCTAAGTACCTTCAACATCTAAGTAACAATAACGGAGTATTTTTGTAGCGTCGCGGCTCTCGTGCTACAGTTGTATGAGTCCATATCTGGAGCATCAATACATGTACATATCACACCTCTACAGGCGACCCCTCGCATTCACGGACAAGTGCGATCAGGCAAAGTAAGTACAATTCTTTGTTGTCTGCACAGTGAATTGGTTGACCCCTTCCATCGTTTTGCTCTATATCATCTGGTCTTAGGTCCTTATGAGCATCAGCATAGACACTGTCAATGTTTTCTCGTTAAAACAACTTTTAGGAAGACCAAAAGTAGGGGAGAGGGGGGTGAGAGAGCAGGGAGAGGGAATCCATTGAATGAGTTTCCCTCAATTTGCTGACCCTGTTTTGGATGTATTTCCACCTAAGAGAGAATGACCACCTATGGTTGGCGAATATTTGCGATATGTGCATTCTTTCTAAGCACTGGTTCACTGCAGCTTTTTTCGGCTTTGTTTCGCTTGAATTAAGTAATTCACTCAACGCGTCTCGATAATCATCACTATTAATCTTTAGTCCCATTTACAAACTTACGTTAGGATATTTTAGATTCATATAATTGAGGGTTGTCGAATAAAAATCATTTCTTGCCACGTCCAAAACTTTGGCCACGAGAACAGTCGAACTCTCGAAAACTGCTACGAACTTTTCATCGAAAGCTGATGGAAGCAATATGGATTCGAATTTTTGATTTCTTTGATTCGTTAAGCCCACCGCTATTATCCTACCGTGCTTGAATTTCTTGCTTGAATTTAAAGAGTTTTACAAGATCGTATACGTTGTCTTATTACCTATTTCCTAGGTGTCGGATCAAAAGCGTTGGTGGATGTGTTCCCAGTATTAAGGAGGCTTTTCATGTTCTTCTGTTATTAAACATACACTCTCCCCATCCTCATTGCTCCTTTCTCAAGCTTAGATGTAAATAATATAATCGGGCTTTTGTGGCTCTTCCAGCTCCGACTGGCATACAGCAACTTTATAAGTTTTGCAAATTCAGCTGGTTTCATGGAGTGCGCCAAATTTGAGTGAGACCATCAGAGGCTTGTTATCAGTCGGATCGATCGGGGAAAACTTGAGGTGTTCCCGTGGGGAATTTGTTGAGAATCTGTGAAGGAAATAGCAAATATCTGAACGTATATGGAAAAAATTGACTCTTTTTTTTGTATTATTTTGGCGAATGCACATGCTGAGCCATATCTACTTTAACTACGTCACATTTGAACCATCCACTTGCTGACTATTCGGCAGCCAGTAATGAAGGCGGTATTGCTTTTCATTTCTTGCTCATTCCACCCTAAAAACCTCCTTTTTTTTACCTTTTCCCACTTACTTCATTCATTTCTCTCCTTCCATTTCAAAAAGTGACTGCAATTTCAGCGAAAAACGCTCTTGCCTATTTTTTAAACTGAGTTTAGACTTTTTCACTCCTATCCGAAATGTTCTCAAATGCTCAAAGACTTTCGCTTATTTCAAAAAATATGTCAATATATAAGGCGTAATAACGAAAGTGAAAATTCGTAACTAAAATTGCTCCTGTGCTGCGACAATTTTTGAGATTTGACTTTTTCGCAGCGTTATTTTTATGCGTATCGACAAAACACAAAATTATTAAGTGAAATCCCATTCGATATGTTATAACACTTTTTCAAGAATTGTGCATATTTGCATACACATATAAATGCCAAACTTCGGTAATTTCAACTCGTAATTCACGACAAAGAAATATATAAAATTTGATTCACATAATATAGCTAATATGCCAACCTCATATTGCACAATTCGCATTGAATCATCATTTATAAGAGAACATTTAAAGGTGACAATAAAATTTAAATGCAATTTGCATCTACCGATTTTACATTTTACATCTATCGGATAGCAAAAGTATGAATCTCTTTAGAAAGGTTCATGAGAATCATGCCGTTAATTAATATATTAAAACACTTCCATACATTAATCATTTTTGACATTTTAGGAAAGTGGTTGGCGGTGAGATATGTAAAAACTCGGATTAGATGTTGCGCGAGTTGTAGTTGCCCTTTTAAGAGGTGGATAATATGAGCTGACTTCTTGACGCTTATCTCATAGGCTTAGAAATAAATTTCTAGCTTTAAGATTGTTGGAACACAGTTTGAGGAAATTGTGCTGAAACGATTTTGTGCTGAAATGCTTTCAGCATGACAATTGAATAAGCATCGAGTACCTTTTTCAGCTTTGATGCACGTTATGTGAAGTGGAAAAACTGCACCGATATGTGTGTTACTGTAAGGATGAACGATCGACTTGGAGGTATGACTTTAGTACAATTTCACTACACATTTGGTGCAGTTTTCGTGCAATTTGAAAGGTTTTTTTTGGAAGATTCGTAAGAAGAGAGTCGCGTCTGCCGAAAATCTCTTATGGGATTATTCTTATGAAATATTTTTCCCCTCTTCTGCACTGTTTCCGACCTTTCTGGAACGTAGTCACGACCATAGCATTTTTTTTTCTCGCCCGCTCCGTCCCCATTTTCTCATCACTGCTTTCCCTCCCACATTCTCTACAACGCTTTCATTGATCATCGAATGCTTTTGAAGAAGATGGATATTGTTTTTGCGAGGACTCCTGATTAGACGAAGTTCCTACTATATCAACGTTTTTCCTGCAGTTTTAGGAAGTTGCAAAGTGTTCACTAAGTAAATATAGTATATTGAGTAAGACAATTAAGATATGCGCAGATTCCTGATTGGTTAGGCGGTTATTTGCAATTAATATTGAAAAGTTGGGTGATTTAATCTTCGACGAAAATATTTTGTTGTTTCATTTAATTATACATTTCGGAAGTCGTTCATCACAAAAAACAATCGAACGTTTTCAAATAAATCGTCGTAAGTGTTCACAACGTTGTATTTTATTTAATATTCGAAATCGAATATTACATTTATTCTTTTACTAGAGCAATAAAGGCATTTATGGGCACACATCCTTCTGTTCTATTGAAGCTTCAGAGTAATTTCATGCTGCAGTCAAAATGCACGAATTTGCGCCTTGAGTATGCGCCTCTTGAAGTGGAGTGCCGCTTTTGGTTAATGAACACAAACGCTTAAATGTGCCTCAAGGTCATAGCATCTGTAATCTCATGCATTAGTCATGAGCCGCAACACGAACTGAATCCGGAGAAGTGACCCTCAATCGCAGTGATTCTGAATCTCGAGAAGTGCCTTTTTTCGAATTATCTAGAATCTTATGATGTGCCCACAATCTTAATGTGTTTCGAATCTTTGTTGGTTTCCCTCTCCGACTTTCGTGCATATTCTGTCCTAAATCCGTGATTTCGTTGTTCTCTGATACGAAGAGAATGAAATGCGAAACATGGAAGCATGCTGTTTGGTATATAATAGTAATGAATTGTAACAAGAAGTTTATAACAAAATATTTAATAAGATTAACTCACCATCGAGATGTATGGTTGATGAAATAGAAGGGGTGGTGGCTCAAAGATCGTCACATTTGATCACTCTGTTCAACAGTTTCTTCGTATTGTGATGCTTTTCAAAACACTCCGAAGAAATACAATAAATGGAAACGTAATGCAAATAAAAGGTGATACGATTCATACAGTTCAAAAAGTTGGAAAAGGCCAAGACGGAGGTAAATTTAATTAACCGCCAAAGGTTTCATGGTTGCTTGATATCGGAAAGAAGTTAACTGAAGGCAAAGGTATGAGCCGAGAGGTAGGTAAAACCATCGTAAGAATGTCTTTGGGCTAAAATATGCCCCTTGACACGCCTAATTGCCTGCACTGTACCAACCTCAAGTGTGTAGCGAGGTGATTGACTTGAGTTCTCGTTCCACCTTTAATTCAGACGGAAATACGCTCTTGTTTAGTCGCTAAATTGCGCATGTCTTCCGCATTGCGTCAACTTAATACTTTAGTTGCATCAAATAACCACTTAGCTAATAGTGAGCCAATATTTGCTGAGCATAAATAACGTAATCAATAGTGTTCGTTGATGCGGAAAACAAATGATTCAATGAGGCGGCGTATTTCACTAAAGCTTTCCGCTGCGCGTTACGCATCCATCGAATTCCCTGAAGAGGCGATCGGTATGCGGCGCTGTGTGACACTTGAAGAATCAGAGCGAAAATTCAATTCCATCGCCGACTTTGTTGGCTTGCTCTCAATCAATTTCAACTGCTTAAATGCTTTGGGCCTTTAGATATTATTGAGCGATTACTTGAACTTTCCAGCTGTGATCCATTCAAGAAAATATTCGGCTACAAAGAGAGCACAGACTGTTTGCGCACGCAGACTGCACAGATTGTAATCACATTACCTTCAAATGATCGATCAATATATTCATTGCGAAGGACTGAGTGATTGAAGAATAACGAGCTTTTTTTTCGACTCTTGAATGGAAATACGTTTGATAAAATGGGAATGACGAAATTTCTGGAAGAATTCGTTCTCCGATTGTAATAAAGGGAATTCTATCGTTTCAACTTTTTCTTCATTCCTCCACAAAACTCATTTCCTCCATTTGTCTTCTGAGTCGCGATTGGTGGCTTTTGACGAAACGTTCTGCGATGCTAATCTGAATCTTGCTTGTGGGATTACCCCGTAATCCCAAAGAGTTGCAGTATGCCGGGAGGTGGTTGATGCTGCCATTGATCTTTCTGCATATATATGAGCAATTCAGAACATTCGAACTCCTCTAAAAACGCATTTGCATCACCTGTTGGTTGTCATAACCGGCTTTGCAAATGTTATTTCCGTTAACAAATCTCGTTTTATTTTATTTCACTCTTTTGCACATCCCACTTGGGCTTCTTAATTGAACATCGTCGGATGAGCGATCACATTTTGCAAGGACCATAGCTAGGAACGAACTGTTTTAGATAGCAGTGCTGGCATACTCCGAGGCTCGACGATCTCCACTGCCCAGTGGTTGTTACTCGGAGAGCTTGGGTACCTAGTCTTGGAGCGCCCTGGGATTCGAGCTAAATTTTGATCCCTTCCGATCCTATTATAGAATATTTTGTCTGATCCCATGAACAGCAGAATACAAGTGGATTTGAAGTTATAATTACGCATATTGAGGGAAGATTGCATAGCACTTACATTAGTAGACTGTTCTAAACAGCGTAAAAAATTTCTTGTTGTTATGCATTGTTAAGGATGGGAATTCTTCATCTTCCTTTTCACTCAGTGTGGGAGACGAGGAAGGAATGAAGGAAGAAAGGGAAACCTCTCTTTGTGACTCTTTTCTGACATCATCGTATATCGCAGGTTAACACTATCAAGAAATAATGTTCAATTTCACACGATTTGGTACATAGAGCCCAACGAAGCGATTTGTTGCGGCGAAGCGACACGTAATTTTTCTCATAAGTGAGGATGGATATTTACTTGCAATTCGCCATATTGTTTCTATTAAATATTTTAATATTTCGGCATTGAATACTCTGAGTATTTTTCTACTATTGACCGAATATATTTATGTAAAAACACTTTAAGAAATGAAGCCATAGAATTTTCATTGCCTTTTTCACTCCGATAAGAATAGTGACGACTCTGAGAGCGTTTCGCTGCGATCTGTAAAATCAAGAAAAAAACCAGCCGATCATTCACTTGTACTTTGTAGTATAGCTTGCATTTTTTGTTGCAACTAAAATGCACAATTTATTACACAACTATTCTGAGTGACGGTGTTTCAATTTCTAATGGGGTCAGAATATTGCCCACTGTTCATTGCACTGCGGCATTTAAAAATACATTGGGCAAGTGTTTTTCACAGTTGACCGATAGTTCACTGAAATTTTGAAGGGGTGCATCAATCAGGGAAATGAGCGATGAGAGGCACAGATAGTTGTTGGCGAACGTCAGCATTTCAAATTTATGCAGAAGATTGGAAAGATATGGTGAAATGATTGATGTAGTAGGGGGATGAGATGCTTGAACAAATATTCTCGGATTCATACTTCAGTACGTGTGCTACGTACACAGACATGCGCAGACGCACTCTTCCATGTGCATACACACACGCAGAAACATACAAATATCACCGACAACGAGGAGGCCCTTGATGAGGCTCTTTGGCAAGTTGTGTTGAAAAGTAATACACTTGGGAGAACGAACGGACGAGCTTTCTCGCTGCATTTCGAAATGGTTGTGGGATGGTGCAAATTCCTCGAGCAAAATTAAGGCATAAACAAACGGAAGAGGACATATCACAATGAGCAATTGGGGATTGCGAGAAAGCAAAAATTTGAGGTAAGGTGCCATAGGCATATGACCTGAGGCACAAAGCATAAAGCATTTTCATAGCAGCTCCCATTGCAAGAGAACTAACAAAAATAATCATTCAAGTTCACTTCTACGGTGCCTCTATGTGATGATATCGTCTATCCCCTTTAAAACGAGGGAATATCCAATGCGTTATGCACATAATGTGAAGCCTTACACCTATGACTTGGAGCAGGCATTCATCGCGAAATAACGAAGCATTACCGAATTCTCTGTAGCCGCTGATGTTTGGTTATAAATCATGGCGATTCCCGTAAGCGAAATCATCAGACATGCTTCTAAAAATGGGTTGTCCTATTTTTCCTTCGCATTTTCAAAGTACACCTGATGCGAATTTCCCTCCTTAGGCGAAAATAATGTGCCGAATGAATTTGTTGCTGATGCAAAAAAAGTCAAAAGATACTTCGAGTGTATGCGGTGGAGGGGAAGTAGAAAGTAGTCATTTCGTGAGAAGCACAGGAGTCATCCTAATACATCACAACATTGCTGCGATCAGCTATCACCGTCCTTACTCATACCATACCGCTGTGGAAAATGTCTACGTGCTGAACGACCTCGAATAAACATGATGATACAAGCTTTCTCTCTCATTGTCTTTTGAGCTCATCTGCTATTGTGTTCAGTTATGAGTGACCTTCGGGAGTGCTTGTGCTTGTAAATTTTCAATCCTCAGTGTTAAGTTCGTTTGGGCTCATCGGTAGATCTTCGTGTCCACGCGTTCTGAATCTCGACTCAACTTCGTTCTGGATCTCTACAACTCAACAGCTCAAAACTTCGACAGTGGTGCAATACACACACACAAACTCATGCTCACCTCATTGCAGTCAAAAAATTTCTCTCCAACTGAAGAGAGAGAACGAGGAGAAAAAGGAGTATAGTGCATGAATCTGATCCTCACTCTTTATCATATTTATGCGAGTCTTGGTTTGCGGATTTCTGGTTTGCTCGCACATCGAATGCACCTCTTCATCTTCAGTGCAAAAATATTTTTGAATGCCGTATTGTCCTTACCTATGTGCGTACTGACTTTATCTTCATGGGGGATTGATGTGTTATGAGATTAGGCGGCATGTGCAGACTTTACCCAGATAACGGATATTGGGAAGCATGATTTTCTGAGGGAAGCCAAGGGAACGAGTAAACGTCCAGTTATCTGTGCAACTCTTCTAATTGTGAACAGCGAAGCGAACCCATTTAGAATCTGCTTGAAGCTGCACTGTTTGACTTGAAGGTTTGCAGCTTACTGACAGCTTCCACACAGCATGTGACATAAGTTTGATCAATAATAGTGCATCAAAAAATGTGCGAGTTTTCGTTACAACGTGAAAACTAGAGAAGTTTTTGCAAATTCTACAAATGCACTTGTTCACTTCAGTCAGAGTTGAGCAATTTTTATAGACGAGGAAAAAAGTGATATGAACTTGGCTGGTACGAAGATTGGGCGAACAAGCAGTCAACTGGATCCCGACTGAATATGCAAATGAATTCACCAAAGGGACTGATGTTCATCTTCTTAAAATCCTCTAAATGAAATCGTTACATTTGCTATGGCAGCAGCCACGGCTATTTAATATTTCAATGTTAAAAATACGTTAAAGTTGATGGCTGGTTGAGTTGTGTCAGTGCAGTTAGTCACTAACAAATAATGCGAGCGCATTAGAATGCGTGGATAATGGTCTAGGGACGAGTCTCAATGCGATATTCCAGCGCAGACAGGCTTCATGCAACAATCTTCATCGGTGTCTTGTTTAAACGAATTCAATAAACATATCAGATATTCAAACTTAAATTGACTCACTTCACTTAAGAATGAAGTTCAACCAAACAGTTGAATGACAGGCAATGATCGCGTAAGTTTTGGGGTTTTGCGGAGAGAATTTTAAATAAAGCCCGAAATGTTCGAGCGATTGTACTGTCAATTTCATATACTATAAAAATACACAGGGCTTATATCTTACTCATATTCAGCTTCATATTTCAGAAATAGTTTACCTTTCGTTCATTCAACTCACAGCGAAGAGAAATCAGGTTTGGTCCGGTAGCTTAAGCTTATTAAATAAGATATACCACGTAGATGAGGTGGATGAGGGTTCGAATCGCTCAATGAGCTATTCATTTTTGTTTCCTTTGTGTTACCTCTCCGCTTGCCTATATATGTCCCCCTCATTCATATTCTCTTTCATCTGCCACTGCTCCCTCAAAATCTCGACTAGTTAATGCATTTCGGTTTTTCAATTTACGGAGCACTGATCACTGATTAATAGTCACCACTGCTTATGTGTGTAACGGTATGATATATTTTAGATTTACCTGGCATAAGAAATGACATTTTAGCGAGATTGAATGACGTCATATTTTGAGGGAAGCGATAAGGGTGCCGAAGTGAATACGTTAGATTGTCAAAATATTTCGGCATAAAGCAATTTTTTTTTCTGCTGCCAAGTGCAGACAAAGCGCAACGAGTCCGAATCGAATTGACCCTCCCTCGGGGTCATCACTCTTGCGCAAATCGTTAAGAGACGTTTCTCGATGGACGACAGCACCGAGTCGAAATTATTTTAAAACGTTTTTTGCTATCATTGCTCCATTCGATCAGTTCACATATAAAAAGCACCGCAACAACTTGAACAATAAAAAATGCGCTCATCCTTATATGAATATTGATGAATAAGATAGCAATGAAGTTTGTCGAATTTCGTATTAATTCTCATCATTTTTGAAATGCTAAGAAAGTTTTGAATATTTAAAGAATTCTAAAAATATAATTGGCAATGATTTTGGTTGAATATATTTTGTTCTCATTTGATTTTGTGAGATGTCATTAATCGTCCGTTATTAACCACAAAGAATTCTCCACACCGTCGCATACGCCAAATGAACTTTGCGAATCTACGCGCATTCTCAATTGCAACGTTTGTATCGAGATTCGAAGTACAGCCAAAATGCTTTGTTTGCAAAAAACAACGAGTCGGTCGATTATATGTTTGGTTAGCAGTATGAACGTAAAACATTTTAGTGCAACTCGTCTGACAGACAATAACCATGGCGCTGATAACTAAACTGTTTCAGTGTGGATATTGGTGAGTAGTAGGGTTTATGAAGTTTACTATAGCATAAACAATTCAATAGTCAAACTTTGTCGTATCCAAAAACATTGCTCAGGTTTCAGGCTTACAGCTACGATTATTGCTCGAAGAGCTGAAACTCCANACGTATATATGTATGTAGTAAGAGATAAGTATTTGAATTCAGGCCGACGACGCGAAGGCTATTTGCGAGGATGCATGTCGGACATTCTTCACTACAACCAAACAATCGCTCGCTTGAGTAGTTCAAATTTCTGTGCAGTCGTCCGAATGCGCGATTTATTCGTCTCCACTGAAAGGTGAATTTTTGCAAGATCCACTTTTGATTACTGTGATAGGTTGCACGACGAGAAAGTGTTTGCTGATGCTGCATAATCGCCAGTTCGAAACATTGATGACACAATCACAGCTATTACCACTCAATCATCACATCACGATTTGTTATTAATCATTATTTAATCGAGCAGTACTAACGCTTTCGACTAATATTTGTTTGAATGGTTCAATTACTGAGATTTCCACAAAACTGATAAATAATTTAAAGAAATTTCAATATTTCCTTCATGATTATAAGCAACATAGATTGGAGGAAATCTTTCAACAAAAATATCACACCGCTGAAACGATTCACCTCATTTCTGAAATTTAAACGTTTAAACATCAGTAACGATTTGATCTCTTTCGGAAATCATTAGCACTTATATCGAATAGTTTGGAATGGAAGTCTGGCACGCACAAACACGTAAAAGAAGTTTATCAAGGATACAGGTTTGCCTCACGGACAGAAACATACACCGACAGACACGAAAGATATCGGACACTCGCTTGCATTACGCAGACATTTATGCAGGCGATTTGATGAGCTAGTGTCGGATTCGCGCTTAAATTCAGAGCAGCTTAGCAACCTTGGGATGGAGCCGGCATACACGGCTATCTGAGTAGCCATTATAGCATATACCTCTATTGCTTAAGTGGTAATAAGTCATCATGTGACAGTAAAACAAAACTGAGTTGAAGCACCTGTACGGTTTCTGGAGAAGTATGGCATTGAAGTGTGATCAATTCCAGATATCTGTTCGAGCCATCAGATCACGTGCAGTTGTGTACGTGCCACACCGGGCTGTGCAACACGGCAATTGAGCATATCTCCATTCACTTTTTACTCTTTTTGATATTATTCAGTGCTGTTTTGTGATCATTGTTGCTCAAATGTTTTTTTCATATGCCTCAGTACTTCGACTGCTCCATCGTTCACTCCCTCCCCTCCATCCTTCACCCCCTCCCGAGAAATATCCGGATTTATTTAATATCTCAAAGAGATCGGAGTTACGGGACGAAAGCATTGAAGTGTGATTTATTGAAAATAAAGTTGAACGGGTTTGAAAGGAAACATCAATATTGTAATATATTGCAAAATTGTGAACGATCCTTCAGGTTAACAGATGTGTATAAAACGAATGACGGAGTAGTGATGTACAAAGTCACTCTTCAACTCATCCTTGTTGATTGTTGTTAGGATGAATTAAAACCTTACAAAGAGTTGGGCGATTTACAGGAAGATTTGGAAAAAATTGAAATAATGCCAATAAAGTGGCATATTGGAATGTTCGCCTTAATTAGAACTTTATTTCAAGCAAGTTTAATTTCCCTTAATGAATTGTTAAAAGCCCAAAATATTTACCAGGTTATTCGAAATATGTTTAAATCTCCTCGTTATTACCAAAAATTTTGTGAAATTGGAAGCTTTCAATGCTGATTAAATATACTTGTAACCATGCAGAATATTTTTTTCTGATGCAGAGGGAGAAGGGGATCGAGGAGGGCGTATTTTCAGTCGTTTGTTTTAGAGTCAAGCAAATGAAACTGCTCGGAGTGTTTTCAAAGATTTTACTGTTGAGGTGGTGTTGCAGCGCTTAATTGGAGCAGTTCGTTAAGTGCAGCGCTATATTTATGTGCCATTGTGACACAAAATATATTTAAATGTATACAATTTTTTTATAAATATATTGGTGCTAAATAATCGAAATAATTGTGTTGAATTAATGTGGAACGTTACTACGAAGACGAACAAAGATGGCGCATAGATCGGCAATAAAAGATACTGAATTTCGAAATATAACACTGAACACTGACTAATGGAACACAGAATAGACAGCGGTGCTTCAGTACTTGCAGGTTGAACAGCTGTTTCACCTCTTCTGTCGAAACATTGATTTTGAGTTAGATGAGGTGTAGAGATGATAAATCACTGTTTTAATAGGTTTGCTCCATAATTATATGTCAGTGTTTCTATTGGCAAAAATGCTGTTGATAAGATAATAATAATCGCCACCGAGGAATAATAATAGTAATAATAATAATAATAATAATAATAATAATAATAATAATAATAATAATAATAACGGTGATAATAATGGCAAAAAACAAATATTGATGATGGTAATAATAATTACATTAACAAGTAAGGACAGTAGTGGTAATGAACCACGAACCGTAATAACGAAAGGACCATAAACATGATAACTAGAGTAACAGTAGTAGCGACTATAATGATAGTGTTTGCTACTTTAAATGGAGGAGGTTTTAGTAGCATAGAAGTGGTGTTTGACGCCATCATAGTTCGCCGAAATCTTTCAATTATACATTCGAACGGTATTTCTCTCACTTCAGAACAGAATATGGCTTGATGAGAATTTCGCTTTTTCCGTCTTTTGTTAAATACAGACATTAATAAATTTCATTCCATTATAATCGGTTAATTTTTCGGATTCGATTGTTCAAAAGAAAAGCTTAGCAATCGTTTCCATAATCATTAGTGAAGGAAATTTCTCCATCACGTCAGTGCCAATTTGCATTAAACGCCCGACAAAATAATTACGCATGTGCTGCTAGCACACAACAACAAACGCGCAGCTATTCTTTGATTAGTGAGGAGAAATGGAACAATTAAATAAACATTGAAAACGCCTAATACATGATAGCGACACTTTCACCATCGCTTCCAATGTATGAGTGTCAACATAAGAGGTTGTTGGAAAGCAGTTGGCAGACGCATCCAACAAGAATGCATCTCAGCACTCACAGAAGACCGCTTAACAGACAGAGACGCAACCAACAAAATCTCCTCGATGGATAGCACAGAAAATGTATAAATGCTGAACGTCAAATACTCCGTTCGAATAGTGTCCGTTGGCCATCACAAGTCGTTACATAGTTGCAATATTTGTTGTTCTAATCATTGTTCTAATCAGGGGCAATTGCGCAAATTCGTCGCAGCTGCACTAATTTAGAGGCGTTTTCATAACAGCACATCTTCCAGCTTTCGAATAACAAAAAAGGCGCATGTCACGGCGCTAGAAGGATATGCGTTTTTTGTATGCTGCACATCGTAAATTGGCAATGAGAAATGAATTATTTTATATCTTACATTTTAACGAATCTGATCACAATCTCGAAGATTCGCCCATTTTAATGGCCAATGGTGTGAATTTGAAATTCGACCAATTTGAGGTGCATCCAATTTTTGAGCACATTCAGCTATCGACAACTGCTTCAAATATTGGTGGAGCCAACGAGAGGTGCGGATTCAGAGGTCATCGTACAGCTTGTATCATATGTACAAAATTGTCTAATTGCAAGTTCATTGGTTTCTAAGGTGGCACTATCGTACGGACAGAACACTTGTGCTTGCAGGGATGATTCCGTCAGAAAGAGTTGCTGCAAAGCAAATTCGCAGTAGCCCATAATAATCTCAACAATTCATCAACTGAGCAGTAGGCCTCAGCTTTAGTTAAAAATATTCAGCTTTTCTTGCGAATATTGGTTCCTCCAATACGACGATTTAATACAGCCGTTAATATAATTTGCTACATTATAGTTTTTCTTGTTTTAAATTCAAATTAATCAATTATTGTACATTCATATATACAAAGAATACTCTCCGATAACGCACATCTGCGAGAATCACTCTGCAAAGTAGATGGATAAATATGGCTAAAGAATTGAAATGAATGCGGAGAAGTCAATAATAAAAATATGAAATCAGCCGTCAAGAGCAAGAACAATCCACCGACTGAGTTTTTCCCGGTTTTCTATTTTCACAATCTTATTTTTTGGATTTTCCATCCTTTGAACTGAGTTTTTCGCCACTTCATTCGCTTCGCAGCTCGAAGTTTTCCTAATGTTTGATTCGCTGAGCCAAATTTTTTCTCAGCTTTTCAATCTTCTATATAATCTGTAAACACTCGAAACGTTTACTGCACCAGTTTTGGAGAATAATATTGCTATGAGAATTGAGGATGGATGAGAAAAAGTGTCTATGTTTGCGCAAAGTTTATGTGACCTTTTGTTTGAATTTTATGGTAGTTTTGTGTGATCGGTTTGTCGAATGTAAATAAATGCAAAAAGTTGAAATAATTTCAGCTTCTATGAAGTGAGTTTTGTCACAAAATCTATTGAAAATATATAATTAGATGTAATTATCGCTTATTATGCTTCGATGAATGAAACGATCGATTGATTAATATCATAGACGATTTATACAAATAGAATCTCATAGTCATAAATTGTGATAATTAGTCATATGGATCATTTCCGGTGGCAAATATTGCATCGACGGATGCGCGCCATAGGTGAAGTTAATCCCCGGAGTAAACTGATTCGTATATGGCATCGGTTCTTGATGAATACCGATCGGCTGCGTAACGATCAGCTGTGGTTTCGCTTCGCATAAGCCATCGTCACTCGATATATCAGATTCTTCTCTACGTTCACCGTTTGCATTGCTTAAATATGAGCACCTTTTAGGTATATTGAAACTGTCGGGATAAGCCTTGAGCATTCATCCATGAAGCTTTCCAAAAAAGGCTATCAATGCTACAATCCAATGACTAAACATAGTTCTCTTAAACAATTTCTCAGCGATAACAACATCGTACAACATTGTGAACGGAGATCTGAGCTAAAATGACACTTTTAAATGAGTACATAAATGTAAGTGCAACAGTTAAATAAAAATAAAAAATATTGAATATAAGTACAACAGTATGACAACGGTTGATAGAGTTGCCAGGAAAGGGAATCAGGAAGTATCAATCGGCAGTCTTAAAGGTTTAATCGAGTCTTTAATATATGCGGGAGACGATTGACATTGCTGAAGCAATCAGTGGCATGTTCACAATAATGATTTTTGTGTCGAATTACCTTTCTGGAAGTAAAGCGGATGTGAAGTGTCGAAATTTTTTNACTTAACTGCAAGCATCTATTCGACCGGAAAAACGAAGTTTTCTGGAAGTAAAGCGGATGTGAAGTGTCGAAATTTTTTAGCGTCAAGGATCATATCACAATCTGATGATAATCTGCATCTAAAATTCTGCATTTGTTGGTGCTCGAAAGGCCAAAATTTTGTCTGTAAAGATATGCTGATATGTCAGATTATCTATCGCTGAAGAACGAGAGATTCGATTGAGAGGTAAAAAAGTTGTGGGCCATAAAATAGGAAATATTTTTAAAAAGTCCTGAGTATGCAAAATTCAATTTGCGCAATTTTTGCGATCTCTCGACTTAAAACTACCGGACTTTGACACAGGTATTTGTACTTAGATAAGCATTGTATCTTCTCATAGCGTACATTGGTGCGGTATTAAAAAATGGCATGAAAAGCATGAAAAGAGCATTTTAGTTATTGTTTAACTCGTGGAAATGTGTCTAAATAATAACTGATTTCCTGAAAAAGCATCATGTGAATGCAGAAATGAGCATGTATTTTGCTGTCCATTCTGTTGCTAATGAATGAACACATAATATGAATGTCCTGACAAGCTTGCGATCGATGTGTGACCAGCTGCTGTAGTGGATATTCTCGAGCGCATCCTAATAAAGAGGCCATTTTTCGCGTTTGTGTACTACTTTTCATGGCTAACAACCAATGCCACACGCATCTATGGCAATGTGGCAGAAAGCTGAAACTGTTCAATTTAAAATTTTATGGAAATTCCTTCGGTACTTNTCTTCAGTACTTTTGTCAACTTAAAAATGGTGAACAGAAGTGCCATAAAGATATAGACATATGTTATAGTAAATATAAAGGCAGATGTCAATTGAAGCCAAAAGTTGGATTATTGAAGCGAAACATTATGCAAATAGCGATTATGCATAAAGCTATTTGAAGATGTAGCGATAAATTATTAAAGAACAATTCAAAATAAGATGTTTGCACCGAACTTGTTATAATGAATCAGCTTAACCCATTCACTTATTAGATTGCAGAGGATATTTCTGCACTTTTAGACAGCCAAAAAAATGATTGGTATTTGTCCTTTCAAATGACAGCCAATATGTCTATCAATTCTGTAGAACTGTTGATGACGTGACAACATGTCAATGAAGAATTTATTGTTAGACATTTATAAAAATGAACTAGCATCTGGTGTAATTCCGGAATAGAAAAAACAATGACCTTAGGCTGTTACGGCTATCGCAGTTGATCAGCCTCCGCAGCTCACCACTAGAATTAGTTATGTATGACTGAAAGCGCATATATATGTGATAGAAGAGTACCTACAGCAGAGAGCAGTGCACTGAATTTCTGAGGTAGCAGGATAGAAAAAAAAGGAAGCCAAATTAGGTCATTTGCACATCGAAGAAAAGGAATCTGGCTCATGCGTTCCTCTCAGCCTTCCTCTCTTCCTTTCTCTTCACATGCATTTCTATTTCCAGTGACCTTACAGTTTCTTTCTCTAGTGGCTGTTTTTGCATTTTGGGGATGTAGAAGCATTTGTTCTAGTGTAAAGCAGCAATAGTTTTTAGCTCCTTTTTAGGAAACACATAATGGCAGTCATCAATCAGTCTATTCTTGAGTGAATAAACAATGCTTCAAGCCAGATGGCCTTAAAACGACTATTGAAGCAGGTTGTACAACAAATTTCAGCAAAGACAATTATATCTGGAATCCATGCTGTTATGTGCGCTCAAGAGCAAGAAGCGAGGGAATGCTGACCAAATTAGCTATAACATAAAAATCCCTCGCATACTCTCGAGTACTGACTTACTAGAAATGACACATTTAAAAATTTCCGACTCTGTCACAACGCTGCTACCATCTGAGCGTAGAATTACAATCTGTTGACCAGTCAACTAACTGACATAAGCAAGAGGTTGATAATACGCATGTGCGCTTCCAATAAAACATCAAGCAAGACACTTCACAGCCTTAAAATCCCCAATAATGAAAGCTACAATCGTTGGTTACTGGAGTTTATATGGAGTCAAGAGTCTAGTAGCAAAATGATTAACAAACGCCTTGATTGATNNNCCTTGATTGATCTCTACCCAATCTCTACCCAAATTCTATCTTTCAATTTCTATTAGCGCTACCACTGCATTCAGCTCCAGCCTCGTGAGGATAGGGGACATCTGTGAGGAGTTCTATTTGAGATCTGGACACCTTGAAGAGCTAAACAAACATAGTGGCATCGATGATGAGAACCGACGACAAAAAAGGCTTTTGAAAACGCCATTTCGGGCATCTCCATGCTTGAAAGCACGCCTGGATGAAGTGGGACAGTGATCTGAGCACTTCCGAACTCCTCCACTTTTGTTAACCTCATCCCAAATACCGAACTACCATCCTACATAAACCTCGTCGATGGATGACTTCATTTGCCAAGTTTCATTAAAATTGATCACATTTCTATTGCCTTCATTCCATCATTCGAAGATATCTCCAACTATGATTGTCGATTTCTATGCGCATTGAAAAATTTAATAATGGGCAAGTCATTGTCGGTGCATATGTTCTGCCTCTATATTGCATTCTAGGTTGGTCGGTCATTGTCGGAAAAGGTCAAAAATATTCCAAGATGCCAACAAAATCTGTACTTTTATTTTACGCCAGATTAGCCACAACTCAGACCGCAGCACAACAATTTTTTGCCGAGTATGTTTATGAGTGATCAGAACGAGGAATTGCAAAGGCACTGCTGAGCGTTTATCACTTTTGGTGATGTTCTACGAAACTGACTGGTCGAAGTGGAAAGAGATGCAAAAGCGCGCATCACGCTAAGCTTCCTGGCGTACTTTCCCACTTGTTCACTAAACAGAATCGAGGCTGCACAAAATCGACTTTCAAGTTGCTAGCCCAAGGAGTCGATCGAATTCGTTCAAACACAAGTGTTTCGTGGATACTTTTTGTACATTTCAGCAAAATGTTGATATCGAGAGGTCTAGGCGCAGTTTGCTTGCTTTTGCCTTCTTATAAAGCGATATGTGAAACCCTCCAAACACTTTGGCCATTTCGAGCGCACAATAGAAGGCTCGTGGCACAAAGTCACGATATGTCCATCGATTGGCAACACACAGCCAAAATAAAAGTTACTTTGGTTTTATGTTTTCAACAGTGTTTGCTTGCATCACAACACTATGAGAAATGACCGGCAACATTAGCTTCGATGCCAGCATAAGTAACAATTGATGCAAATGGCGCGTCAAACTAGTGTTGGTGGGCGAAGGAAAACGGAAGGAATATTTCGAATTCCAGGCATATGAATCCATTTCCTAAATTCTATCCTAGATATGCCCCGATTAAGAACTCCCTCTTCCAACTATTTCCTCCTCTCTCCCCCAATATTGCCGTTCTCGGCCACCTGTGGAAAAAACGGAAAGTTTTTCCGAATTGTTGAGGGTGATCTTTGTAAGACAAAAGTGTTCTACATTTTTGAAGTCCTGCGATCCGCGAAATACATCTTTTACGCTTTCTTCTTTCAAAAATTCTATGTCTCGAGAAAATTCGCTCTCCGGCAGGGTAATGATTGCTCATTCAAAGGGTAATGATTGAATGCAAACTACTACACTTTCCAGTGAAAGGATCGTCGCCTTTAGTGGAGATGACTGATGTTCCTGAAAGCTCTTAAAATTCGCCCATAGTCAGCCGAAAGGCGCAAGATTTTCTCCATGAAAAGCGAACTGAGAGATAATATCATAAAAATTTTCCTTTTTCCACTTCACCACCCAATTTTCGCATTTAATTTCAAAATTAGCGCATACTTAATAATGAAATAACAAAGGCATAAACCTATTGGCACATTACATCATTCGCATTAACTAGGTTTGTCAGAAACTTTCGATTATTTATAACTCATGATGCTTTCTGCTTCTTTAGAAGCATTGCGATGACAAAGAAAATGAAGATATTGAAGTGGTCATAGATTGGAAACATTTTTTCACGTTCAAATGGTCCTCTTTTCATCGAACAAATAACAAATTTTGTGTCCGAACTTACATGGGCATCATATTTACAGTCCTACACGATTGCTTTTTGCAATGGTGTTGTTGACGTTATCGTTTTATCGAGACAAACTACTTGAGTGTACTTGAAGAGTTATAACGCTCAAAAATGTTTGCATTGTTTGAACTCTTCTGAGGATTCGAGTCTTACAGTATGTCGTAGCAATCAACTTAAATATTACAGTCGTTTTTGCTCTGAAGGGTGAATCTACAGCGTTCGACAATACTCTACTCTGCAGTGTCTTCCACTATTGCAACTTATCGCTGGACACTATGCGGATACGGAAAACAACATTTGGCAACAGAGCTATAGTATACTTAGTGCACTTCGATGTCAGCGATGAAAGGGCACAGCTATAGATATTAATCTTTGAATGATGCCGCTGAGTATATTGGTAGCTGGTGTTTCCGATTTAGTCAAACATCAAAATATTATGCTACGGTAGGATGAAGTTGAGTGTCTGAAATGTTTGTGACTCAACTTTGAACTTTGCTTATAAACGTTCCTTTTGCTGCCTGACTCAGTACGG
The DNA here is from genome assembly GCA_022844705.1 of Toxascaris leonina. NCBI lineage: Eukaryota > Metazoa > Nematoda > Chromadorea > Rhabditida > Ascarididae > Toxascaris > Toxascaris leonina. The sequence continues at coordinate 78,847 of JAARMF010000239.1, forward strand.
TGGCAGGAGATGCCTACTTGCATTATATGGGCAGAAGTGAGGATGGAAAAGAGTGGAAACATGACTTTTTCTCTTCACAACTCTTACCGAAGGATACCAGGAATAATTTGAAATTGTAGAATGATGAAGAATGTGCTTAATAAATGGCAACTTTTCACTGTTGGTCGCTGTTTTCACTTGCTCATTGTTGTGATAAGTGAGGAGGACAAAAAGAAAACGATTTGAGCAGGGGGAGACCGAGGCAACTTGATGCATGAAAGGAAGGGAGGAGAAGAAGCAGGAGATGCCAGCTTAACTGGAAACTCTGTGAACGTGAAGGAGTTGAAATTGTAGAATGAAGTTACTTTCGTCGTCGTAGGAGTGCAAACTTACCGTTTCAGATTTTCACCGAAACTTGTTGAAGAGTGTTTTTGGACGGCATGAGCGGAAGCATGGACTCCATTTTTGGAAGCTACAGTATGCGGGACTCTTGATGATCCAAATCGCACTTGCAGATTTTCATACGTATCGACTTTAGATTTTCACCTAGAGTTGCTTGGAGGGCTTGTTTTGAAATATGGAGCTTGGAAGAAAGAGTCACGATATACTCAGCTTGGAAAATATTTTGGTGGCCTTGCAAAGGACCATCGAACTTGTGGAGACAGAGTATGAGATGCTCCGAAGGAGGATGTACTTTCGAGAAAGAGAGCTCGAAGAAGGAATTGTAAGAATCAGCTCTAAAATTTGCCTCCTACTTGCGTCGAGTCCGAAAGCTCTTAACATCCCTCTCTCCTTCTACAAATGACACCCTAATGAATGCCACTTAGAAATAAGGACTTATGAGAGCGGTTTCATTCAGTAACATAATACATCGGGTTTTGGTGTTTGGTGTGTGCGTAAAGCACTCTATAAAACTATTTGCCATCCTACTAGCTTGTCCAAGAATAATTTCTCTAAATTGCATCAGGCAGTTCAGCCAGTAGTAATGTCCAAAATGTTAAGAAGAACCCGCGAAATAATTTTGCTAAAAATCTGAAAATGAATATTCGGCCTTTATGGTCAATTCGATGACTACAGCAGTTCCGATATATGATACCAACACAAACGTTCTGCTGTCTGATAATAAATTTATTATGTTCTGGAAAATTTGTGGCGTCGCAACTCGTATATGTAAGCGAGAAATTCTTTGCGCTGCTGGGCTTATGAATAGTAGAAGGATTGTGTGGTTTCAGTAGTATTCATTTTGCTTTAAATTCATACCCGATCGAGAACGAAACTAGGCTCAATGCGTGGCCACAGGTTAGGTTTAGGTGTTTAGTGGGGAGGAGGGGTTTACTTCCGATATTGCTTCGGTTTAAGCCAGAGGCTTGATTTCAACCATAATGGAGTTCACTCTATCTCCAAGTGAATCTTGAATTAAACACTCTTCTGGTTCCAGATGAAACCGTGATCAAGGCTAGTTATAATCTCAACCGCTGCGTTTTTCTGGTTCATATGATGGAGCACTTCATATCCGCGACCCTGTGGTTCTCTTGTGAGAGACGTCGCGCATCTCTTTCCCCATAACCGGTTTTACACCACAGTATAGAGGTTAGCTGCCAAGAAGCACGTCGGGAGGTGCATAGATGTACGGAAGTGCTTGCATTGTTAAGTATAGGCGTGTAATTTTTTGTAGAAGTGGCTCAGTGATGAGTTTTCGCGATGTGGTTCCAGTCCATCAAGATTGATGGATTATGTGAAGACAGCTGGCAGAAAACGTTCTGCAAGGATTGAGGATAAGACAACGAGTGGTGGGATATGCATCTCGCTGACAACAATTACTTTCCCATTAAGAAAAAGAAAGACTGGCGAATATTAAATCGTTCCTTCTCTATCTCTGTCAAAAAAACATTTCAAAAGATATTAAGCTGTACGTTTGGAAAGACGGCATAGGTGATGCAATATGCACAACTAATTTAAAGTGACGATGATTGGCATGCGAGACTGCGGAAGCGAATGAGAGTCAAATATTCAATAAATCCATTTGTGGCTCATATAATCACAACTTTGAAATGAATTCGCATGCGAAATATATTTCCACTCCTTTTCTATTCGTTAGCGCCATCCCTGGATAGATGGTGCAAATGGAGAACTTTTTCGTGAAACGGGGCAGGTTTGGCGAGGATTTCAAGAGGTTTCTTTACGCAGGAAAAGGGTTTTATCGTCTCATACGGTCAATTATTGGGGTTTACACGCAATATTTCTATTTACTTTTCGCACAAATGACAAATTCCCTTCATCTATATCTCCGTCTGGCTCTATTTCCATGGTGAGCACGAGAAAGATAAAGTCGAGTGATGAGTTAGGTATGCTATATTACAACTGTGCCCTGATTTGACGGTGTTATAATTGACTTGTGCTTTGATTTAGCTGTGTTAATGAATTTGCAATAAATCTCTTAGCATATTTTGAAGCAGCAATGAAGCACAGCTAGCTGAGTTACCTAATACACTAACGTGGTTGTGGTTGTAATTCGTAATAATTAGGCACAGGTTTGTTCGCAGAAATGTCAGATCACTAGGTGCATCACCTGTTGACGATGTCAATCTTCCTACCAGCCGTAGTCACTCCTTCCAACAGATGCGAACCTATCGTCTGCCTTTGTTTTTTTTCAACGTCCGATGGATGAGCTTTACATCACGAGACACTCATATGATTTGCTCAGTGATTCCCAGTTGCTAACATGCTGAGTATTGATCACATTCAGGTTGAATGCGAAGAAATTTAAATCTGAGATTTGAGTGGTACCTATCACCATCAAAATTAAACTTTTGTGGTTTTAAATAATCGCAAAGCGCTCAGTTACCAATATTGTATTCGAATGCACAATAACACTTCAATAATAATGGGCGCAACGGATGAAGGTAGGGGGATAGGAGAAAGGGATAGAAGGCAGACGAAGGAAATCGCTCGAAAATCTCCTCGCTGTTTTAACCTCTTCACACACTATCCGGATCATGCGCGGTCCTCACAACTACCTCTTCCACCACCACAGCACTAACCATTGCATTGGTAATTTCAGTTCTGCTGCATGCTCAAGTGGAAAGGAATAAGGACAATGAAGTTAACTATGAAATTTGCATACGCAAGTCCATATGCGACCAGATAGATGTAAAGAAATGAAGATGTTTTGATAATGGATTGGAGTTACCGACGAGGTTGATTGGAAAGTCCTTTGTAAGGGTCAAATCATTGGTCTTAAAATATCCATATAGCCCCTAAGAATGGAGCCGGAAAAGGCTTGTAGCTCATCAACATCTATGATGTCTCTTCCAATTTTTTGACAAACTTCACAATTATTTTATCAGCTCAACACTAGCGTCAAATTCCAATTCAGTTTTACTTACATCATCGTCAAGCTGAGAATAGCATCATCAAAGGGAGAGCCCGTTACCTAGTATGGTTTTGAATAGGCTCATGAAAGCGCAAACTGAGCTTGCCTTTCTACATTCGGTGGCCAATCGCTGCGCGCGTGGGCGACACATGCATCTCCTGCACCGAAACCACTCCCTAACCTATTCCCCCATTTCTTTCAAATCACACCTCCCAAAACAACATAAGCTTAGTTCACAGCGATCTATAGTTTGGAATGGAACTCATAAGAAGTGGATTATTCATCGATTTAGTTAATATCTATGTATAGAAAAAAAGCGGAAGTATTTACACAGGAAGGGCGGGAAGCGTCAATGATATGCAAATAAGGTGGTGTGGTGGTGGTGTGCCTGTCAAGTGGACAGGTCAGCGTGAAAATAAACACACCAGACGCAATAATACACTCCACCTTTAACAGCACACATCACCTAACCCCGTGACGTCTGTTTACCATACTACTTCCAGCACTGGTACAAGCTCGTTGTTATAATCTATTTATCTCAAATGACCAACAAAGCTATCTAATGATCTAATTAAACGCACAAACTACCAAATATTCGATAAACAACGCTCCCTATTCGCCTTATCCCTTTTCAGTTGATTGAAATCATTTCAGGTACCTCGAAGTGTCATAGAAGGAGCGAGATTTGGAGATTTAAGTTGAAGCTTGAACAAAGTGAATAAAAATTTCTAAAGATCCTCAAATTATTTAGGGTCTGACTGCCTCAAAAAGCTCGCACCTGCAGTCTAAAGAGCTGTTCATCTGGGGTTAATTTGAGGTCATACCTCTAGTCCATCAAAAGTGAATTCATGAAGGTTGCACTCAATAATGTTTTACTTGACGTTAAGGAGAGTTGTCATAAATGCTTGACGGTCCACACAGTTGTTATCGTTTCGATAGATTTAAAGCGCACAAAACGACTGTCATGCAAGCAGTGTAATTTCGTCAAATGAGAAGCAGCATTTCCATATATTTTACGCATAATTCGTTGAAGAAGACCGGTGGGTCAGCTAATAAATAAATATCTGGGCGCTAAATTTGTTAAATCTCTGGCAGTTTTTGTGGATAATATATCTTATTTTTATCAGGAGAAGAGACAACAGTTAAGAATAATCAGCTTGTATGAGGCAAGCTTATTATGTTTGCTTTTACTTCAGCATTCTGCAATCAAAGTGGGCCTCCTATTATGCCTATACGTAATAAGCATTTCTTTTAATCATTATGTAGAATGTATGATCGAGATTGGGAGCATTTTGATCGAAGCTGAGTGCGCAGAGATAATTCATTTAATGAAGATTCTGAGTTTTCTTTTTGAGAAAATATTTGAAAGATGATTGTGAATGGTCACAACAGTCGTTGGTGGGTGAATTCTATGAAGACGACAGGTAACGACAATTCCGACGGAGAAGTTTTTGCAACTATGATTACAAGTTTCGTATCATCAAATATTACTGCGATCGAATGAGTTTAAGTTCGTAAAAGCTTATTATATATGAAGATGGTAATAATGGCAGTCTAATTATCAATATGGAAAGCGAGATGATCAGCGAGACAATCAAATAAACAAAGGTATGATCAGCGCAAATAATATGAGAGGATTTGAGCACTTAATATCATGATGGTTAGCAACGAATGAGGCAAATTTTCACTAAGCAATGAAGCAGAAACTTGTGGTTGCTTTGCATCAAAATTGTATGTGTTTTCCTAGCTTTTATAACGACAATCGTTCATCAAATTAAAATTAGACAGCCCGAAATTGTTCGGTTTCGTGAGCCTTGTTTGAATATAAAAGTATAGTAGGTATACCTTTCTTTGTTCTCGGCAGCTCGATCCCTTTGCCGTCTATTTTTGAACCAATTCGACACTTGTGTTACCGTTAGATGCGTCTCCTCGGCTAATTCTTTCTTCTCTTTTGGTGATGGATATGGATTCTTTGAGTACCAATTTTTTAAAGTGTACCTGGATTTCTCCTGAAATTAAGTGCACTTATTGCTGCAAATGACACTCTTTGAATTTGCTCAATATGGGTATTTTTATCGCAGAAAATATGAATATTTTACTGTACATAAATGAGTNAAAAATATGAATATTTTACTATATATAAATGAGTCAGCAAGAATCATTCTGAGCAGATTTTTATCTAGCGAATTTAATGTTATTATTATTGCTTCTACTATTAATGCTGCTGTTATTATTATTATTATTTTTATTATTATTATTTTTATTTTTATTATTACTATTATTATCACTAGTATCATTATCATTATTGCCACCACTATTATTACTGTCATGGTTATTGCTGTCGTTATTGTTACCGTCATTATCATTACTGACATCATTCACTCCAGAAAACACACCCTGAAACAGTAGCTCGTCTCTTCACCGTCCCAAATTGTCCTTGGCAAAGGGAACTTTCTTCGGATACGGTACTTGCCGACCGCACCCAGTTCACGGCCACGTATCTTCTCGGCCTGAAAAACTGTGCATTTTACATTTCTATTCTCGATGGGGATAAATCTCTCTCAAAATTTCGTTGATGAATGAAACAATTCTATAATGGCTAACGAACATTTGCTCTCGTTGGAGTCAAATTTCACTGCATTGTTGTTCATTCAGAAAATGTTTTCACAAACAAATACACGACAGATGCATGGCGATTAAAATTCACTGAATTTGTGAATTGTTATTCTACACCTTCAATCACTTTAATTTTTCATCACATCTCGGATTCTTTATTTCTTAGATATCTTTGGAATCTCTCATTTTCAACAATCCTCTTCAACATTAAACAATAACTGAATATGACTCATTCCAGAAATCCTCTAATATTTCGACTTATTAACGAGAGATATTTCTTAAATCTCAACGGCCAATGTGATCTTATTTCCTGAATAGAACCTACAAAATCCTCAATATCCTTCGAATTCGCATTTCTCTGTCTTTTAATAATATTTACGAAAGTGCCATATTAGAGTAATAACAATGAAATAACCTCAGTGTAATGTGCCTTTAGCCATAAATCCTGAAGTTCGGCATGATTTTCAGGTGAGAATTGATTGTTTTCCAATATGCGATAGAGTTCTTTGAAATTTTGTCGATGAAAGCAGATGAATGCTTGTGCTTTTAGGACACTTTCATTTCGCCGAAAATCTTCACGATTCGGAATTGCCCATATAAATTTAGCCTGAAAATTTATTCGACTTCAATAATGACGATTGTTCTTGTTGAGGATAAATTAAAAGTATGGTTAATGAGAAAAGATG
>JAARMF010000239.1:85505-101641 GCA_022844705.1 Toxascaris leonina
TTTTTTCAGTCTGCCTCAAACGACGAGATTATTAATATCTTTAATATAAAATAAAGGGGTCGTCGTAACTTTTATCACTTAACAATAGGAAAATCAAGTCAGTTTTTCATTGCTGACGAGAATTTGCTTCTCGTAGAGAAAGGTGGAGGATGGGAAATGACTGGAAGAACTGCATTCGAAAGAACAATATTCAGAAAGGAGAATACGTAGCAGACTGATCTTAACTCATTTTCATCTCAAAGCAATGAAAACCATCGGATTTTAATCAGAAAGAATCAGTTGCAAGCAGATGGTTGTGATGATGATATGGAACGATGAGAAGGAAACAGTACGAGGCGTTCGATGTCACCGGACTGATGCAGCACCTCGCATACGCACGCAACTTGATCACAATCGAAGGTGGGTTCTCTGAAATGGATCTTTGTGTGTATATTGAATAAATACGATGCGAAAATGGATACGAGTGAAATCGAGAAGGAAGAAGAAAGAAAACAGCATTGCACTGCGCACTTACGCTTCAATTCCCATCGGGTAATGCTGCTGGTCCATAGCTGCTGCACGCGTAACTGAATGCCACCGTCGTGAAACGAGATGCGCCATTGGGAGGCGGGACTCGTTGCGCTATGCGGAAAAGCATCATCGTTGATGAGAATGAGTGACGATCACTTTGTGCCCTCCTCGTTACCCGCTCTTCATCTCCTCATTTACGTCTTGTGGTTGAGTAACGAAATGCTTCGATGACGGTTATTTTCTATAGGTACGTCACTCATCCACATCGACGGCTGTTGGTTATTTCCTCGATGGCAATCGCAAGTACAAGCTCGTTACCAACCGACTACACCTATCATCGAAACCACAAATAGTGATGTGCCACTCAGTGATGTAATAACAACAAAACGACGTGCCACATGAGTACCCAGAAGCAAATTGCTAATAGCTCCGTTCGCTCTATGCTCGATCGATGCTTGTCACCGAGGGATTGCTTCTGAATTGTGGATATTTCCTACCGTATCCCAAGCCGCTTGATGCTCTTCAATGGAGCCAATGCTTTTATGAGGCCCATATCCTATGATTCTTAATTGTACAAGGCTAAACATTAGTGAAAATGTTTTCTATTTGCCGATTCTCTTCTCAGCCTCTATCAAATGAAATCTGTGTTGCGCCTCTCTACCGGATTAATGGTCTCCTGGCGATATATACGATATAAGAGCCACTCTAGCATCAGACCGTGGTGGAGTGTGAATGTATAGCACACACCTAACATTTAATTTTTCTTTTGCATGCTGTGCCACCAATACTGATTAGAGCTCAAGTTATTCTGACCATAATGGCCAAGAGGAAAGTTCACCGAACTGTTTTGAGAAATGCCTATAAGATTGTGCATAGGCATTGCAAAATTCCGTTCATTTTATTGGCAAAAAGCATTTAATTAGTTAAAAACATCTTTGATTATTAGTTGTTTGATGTGTTTCATGTGTTGATTGGCATATAGTTCGATACCACGTTATTCAATTGATTGCATAATTGTNCATTGTTTTATAAGTTTAGTACCAAACTCTTATTATGGTCACATTATTCAGTTGATGCTCTAAGCATTTATATTGTTCCTTTATTGAATATATTCCACCATAATTAAACGGTAATGAACGCGTATTTCCAGCTGACTTGTTGTCATGAAATTGTTTCGAATCAATAAAATCATTGGCAAACAATTCGATGAGCGGTATTCTTTATGAAAGCTTTCAGATATTCTTTTTTTCCTTAATTCAATTCAATTTCTTGATTCAGCTTCTTAATTCTTCAATTAAAGAGTCGTATATCTATCTTGTGCTGAATGAACAATTTCAAATGTCTTTATTCGTTATTCCTAGTTAGTTTTCTTTTGAAGTCTTTGGTGGTAAGTTGTATTCGTGTTTGAGTGGCAAAGCATTCGGCTTACTCGATTCATAGCTTTTCTTTGAACATATTCGTCGACTATACCATACAATGCATCCGACCCATTGTTGAAGGAATGATCACACATTCAGAAGAAGTGAAGGAGGGTGGAGGCAGGGGAAGGGAAATGAGAGGCGCGATGAACAACAGTTTCAAAAGCGGTGTAAGGACGCTTGATGCATTATCGAGAAGAAATATGCTAATGAGTGGAGTGCTTTAATTTATACGTGGACGCAGGGTATGTCCCTTCGAAAATATGAATTGGCCAAATCTCTGCGGTGATTCTAACATTAAAATTTTTATTTTGCCGCTTCGTTCGACAGAATATGTGACGAAATTGTTCCTACAGTATCTGCACTGTATAAGAACAATTAGGATCACTCAACGAGGCGACGATATCTCTAAAGCTCGCACAAGCAAAGTGTTGTAAAGTGTCAAGAGTCTTGAATAATCAACAACACAAAGAGAGATGTGCAAAAAAACCGACCCATACCTGTTTCAACATAAGTGACAAGCCAACTGACGAGATGTGCGATTGATTTATTGACAGTGACTGACGCAAAAATGTTCACAGCCACAGAACTTCAATACAATATCTAAACGATAAAAATTAGGCAAACTACTTTCAAGATGCAATGTGGCCACCTGATCACTTCAGTATTCCTACTGAATCTCACAAATTTTTACCTTATTGCGCCATAAATATGTTTATATTTTATAGGCATTTTCGAGAAATGTATTGTTTACTTTCATTTTTGCGCTGTTTTATATCGGTGAAATAAATTGCTCAATTGGCTAGTGTTTTAGAACTTTTTCTTTAAAATTGTTGCATTCCACATAAGATCAGCGCTTCCATAAGTACATTTTCGATTCGTTAATTTACGAGTCCGATGATCGTGCACGATGACTGGATGAAAATCACACTGACGGAGAGGTGTAGGTCTAAGCCCGAACGGTGTTAAGCCCTGATAATTGGGAGAGAAAAGCGATCATATTAGCTTTATTTTAGAAAACACTTGAAAATATTCGTGTTGTCGTCAAACTACGCATTTGGAATCTTTATGCAAATCGGTGCCTTGAAATCGTTCGATTTTTGTTTCGAACATAATACAACACTGCATTTTTATCTCCCAAATTTTATGAGTAACCGAAGTTCCTTCCTTCCGCTAACCAACAATTCATGAAAATTCTGAAATTCAAGCCCTAAAAGCAAACAAATAAAAATGCAATTGTAAAGCAAATTGTTCGCCCTCTATTCTTAATGGCATCATTTTTCTAAATGTATCACTGCAGTGAAGTGTGTGAGTCACGTCGCTCCTTGGATTACGGTAACGAAGAAGGGCAGCATGCGTGCGTCTTGAATGACGCTCATCAAGCAGAACGGTGGATGGCATTCTGCAATTCTCCATGAGGATGCACTTCCGAGAATGCAGATGTGAATTGCTTTTCGAGTAGGAGTTCTATTGGTCCATCTGCTAATACAGTAGCAATCGAATGGCAAATGCCCCGAGGACAAATTTAACACTTTGCTAAACTTCACTATTGTTTAGGACGTTGAACATCGTGATCCATTTACAGATTTGATAATTTGCATGAAGAAAACGCCAATTTGCTATGGAAGCGAATGAAGGAGGAAGCAACACTGCTGGAGGGATGGAGGGGGGATGGAAGAGCGGAAACATTTAAAAATTTATTGGCCGAAATATTATTGAATATTTAATTGACCTGAATTTCTTGATCCGTTGTCATCAGTCATAGGAATGACCGTTCCGTAATGTTCGAAGAACTACTCATCCAATGGATTGGACGCTGTGAACTTTCTCATCCATGATTAAATATGTCGAATTTCTGCAGTGGAAGTTTTAAAACATTTTCCATCGAGATGTGTTTCAAAAAAGGAAGGGATCTAGGAAACAACATAGACGTTTGTCCAGACACTGACAAATGCTCTGTCGTACGAAGCGCTGTGAAGCGATTAACCTTCGACGTTGGCCGCTGTATTTTTTGTTTAGCTATTCCTCACGCACAGCAAAATGAACTTCTCAAAACATCGCTTCGTCAGTTTCCTCGGTACCGCAAGGTTCAACCGGCGAAACTCCTGATCGATTCCTAGGGGTTCATGACTTCGAATCGTAGTAGGCGTTGAGCAGTCTGCCAGCTGAACCGTTCTTTACCATAAGTTTTAAAAGAATTTCTAAAACGAGCACTGTCAATTCCCGCCTAGAAATTNTTGTCAATTTCCGCCTAGGAATTTGATATCAATTCCGCTTCGTTTAAAATTGTAAAGTGATTTGCAACCAATTCACTTCAACAGACACTAATTAAATTCACCATAATATTCATACACGTGTCATTATTGACTCTACTGAAAAAGACGATAACGTGCTTGCTGAATGCTCCGGTAGGGTGGGCAGGGAAAAGTGTGTAGTATGGTGTGCGTGTATGCGCGGAGGGAGGGGGAGCCAAGGTGAGACTGGATCAAATGACTTTGCCCATCCACTTTAAATTTTTGACTGATTTTGGCCCATTCTCTCCCTCCTATCCTTGATTCAGTATGCATAACAATGTTTTTTGGCAATAGAAACCTTACAACAAAATCTGCACCTCATACCGCATCAATTTCATGTTAGATAACGCAACTTCAATTGATCATCGCCTTTACTTTGGATGGTAGTTCTTTCAAAAAGCGCTCGTCGATGACAACTTACATAACAATATTCTCTCAAGCACTCTCTCAACAATTTCCGTATCCACAAATTCTTTTGTGATATTTTTGTGGATCCGATCTTCTCTCTTATACACGAATATGTGTGAAAAAATTGGCTTCCAGAAATTATTTATTAAGTTCACATATAAACAAAACATAAATGAGCACACTTTGAAGTAACCGCAAATATTTTTTGCTTTGCGGCTATTCGATAGAAATCACAGAAGAGCGAAAGGATGGAAAATAAACAAAGAGTGACTGTGCGCCTCCTTGGCACCCCTCAATGACACTCAAGCGATCTGTTGTACGATCTCATTCAACACTTGCTTTACAACATCACACTCCTCGACTTCCGATTTGCCTGCAAACGCATCAATTCAGATTTAATAGGTAAAGCCTGCTATCATAAATGAAGTCATCCACACCCTCAGGACAACTTATTAGCGATGTGATAAATAGAGCAATTCTTCGAATATTCTGATGAATTATTGATGGTGAAATTAATTCTAATCACAATTAATCAAGATGAGTCCTCTTGACTTATCCCAGTCTGACTTATCGTCTTTGATGAAGTAAATAGCCATTAATTTGTGCATTATCGCACCTTGGCCTTTTGTCAGCACTGCTACATAAGCGATACTTGAATGCTTTCATTTCTGAATATCGCCAGTCTCCTCACTTATTTAATGCATGTTTCTTAATGGTTAAATAAGCCTATAGTTTGGCAATTAAATGCCGCTTAAAATATTAAATTTTCAGCTCGCCAAAAATGTTGACTGTATACAGTTGTGAATTAATCGACGTCTCATAACCATAGTTATGATATCAAACTTCCTTGCAGAATAGGAATTACGAAATGAGCTCAAGTGACCTTAAATATTGTTTTAGGCCATATTGGGACATCCTGTCAATTAAAGACACACTCACGGTCCATGTCTGATGGAGTATGCGACACTACAGCTGAGCTAACATATAGGCGCTTAAGCAGTGCGACCTTCTGGCATGACTGTTTGCTGAGCGAGGCACATCTATTAGCTTATCTATTAGCTGAATAAGGTTTCGAACGGAGTCACATATAAGGAAGGTAATTTAGCTTATATCCGAGTGGCAAAGATTTGAATCAAACTCCCTATGAGGAAATAGTCCAAAGGAAACGATATGCGTCTTTTAAAGCATCAATCCCGACCTGAGTGTCTAGCGATGTCGTCGACTAAGTTTCTTACTACTGAGGGTCATCTAATCTCACCTGAATTTCGAAACCATATGGTAATGGCTCATTGTTCCTTCCCACATGTTATTGCTTAAACACATTTGAGTCCTTTTGCATGGGAGAAGGTCTACCGCTAAACTTAGGTTACTCCACTCCAAAAACTCAACGACGTTGCATTCCATATTCGATTATATAGCACAGCTCCTAAACTAAAGGCAACGTCTGATTTGACAAGCAGATGAGTTAGCCTTTAGAAGTTCCGTCTTGCACTGTTGATGTCTTAATCTGAGGAGCGTTCGTTGCTGTACGTCTGTCGTTTCGAGAGCCATTTGATTGGCACTACCGCTTTTCGTAAGCATTAGGCGCTAGCGATACTTGACCAAGAACAAAGGCGACGCTTCGCGGCAATCGTTCGTTCATCCGAGAGGTGTGGATATAATTTCAGATGAGTGATTCTTTACAACGATTTGCATACCGACTAAACCCACATACACATCCGCACTAAAAGTGCGCACTTTTATAACGACTCCTTTGCATCAATAATCACCCATCATAACGTCGAATATCATTTCTGTTTAATGGAGTTTCTTAGATTGAAACTTGCAACGAAATAAAAAACGGAAATGACGCCATTCGAGAAGCTTATCATTGGAAATCCGCACCGCGAAAGAGTTTTATTCATCCGTGAAGAGTGTTGATGATTATAATTTATTTTTCGCACAAAAATGCTAATTATGCTCATTCATTGAAGTATACGGAAGCAATCAGCTAATACGACATCTGCTTACTGCATTCCGCTTCATAGATCAACATTTTCATGGATTACTAGAGACTCAAATCCTAAATCGTACGGAGACTCCTGCAGATCTCGCGTAAGAGAATCGCTTCATGGGATATGATCAGTGAGAAAACGTGTTTGGATTTTTTTATTATCTTTAGTACTTTCAACAATTTTACTGGAATGTTGATAAAGAAAGTCCCTCTCCGATGTGAATTATTCCAGCCTACCTCCGTCCTCAGCAGTTTCCGACTAGAAACTATTCGATAAAGAACGAAGAGACAATCAGATAAGTGGACAAACAGACACATGCACATGTGGACATTCATGAGCGAACGGCGTTAGGTACTCTCACCTTGAAACTTTCAAGCAAATTCACCTCTTAAATGGGAAAGGAAATTTAGCATTTTTTCTGGCAACATATTCACTCTGTTTCAATCTCAACAGCACTTCACTGAAGAGTGGAATTCATCTCGACTCTAAAGTGAACTGAAACTTATTGTTGACGGTCCGAAACTTTATGTTTCATTGTACGATTCTTCTCACGACTTATATATTTTGCGATAAGGCCTTGATGCATTCGCCAATTGATAGAAATTGTGGCAGTTGAATGTTTCCATTAGAAAATGTGTAAGGTTATTTTGCAGATAATGCTCATGATTTGATGTTATAATCAACTCCGAATTTATTGCAGACATTAAGCTTCATTGCTTCTGTATGGTTGTTGATTTCAGATTGCCGAAGAATATCTAAGTTATCTACGACCACTTCATCAACATTCCTTTCTGCAAACTTTACCATGGCTCATAGTGGTCAAATTACGCAATGCGGTCAAGAATCTTTAGTCTCGAATCGTCGAAATATCGCAACTAAATTTTGAATTAATTTATAAAATAGCGGTTTAGGTTTTCCGACATCACACTGTTAGAAATCTTTCAGTTTGCTCATCGCCGTATTTGCAATTGGCTTGAGAGCATTCAATAACGTTTGACTGTGAAATGTGGGATGAAGTGACCAGTGTTGCGATGAAAAAAATCAAAATCCGATAGCGATTTGGCTTTTCAATCCGCATTGTTCGCGCATTTAGCTAGAATTCATCCGACCACAAAAATGAATTTCAATGTTGGGTTTAAAATACGTAAATGACTGAATGCATCCTGTTCAAGGGCAAATGTTCTGAGATGTAGCCCAATTTGGAGTTACCGATCACTGCTCACTTTACTCATGGTGCACTGGTATTGTCCAGTAGATGCTTACAAGCCAGCAACAAATGTAGGAATATGAGCAAACATGCATCTCAAAGAGAGAGAGAGAGAGAGTGGATCGAACTACCGTTTTCAGTGGGCGGAGTCTGTCGGGTTGGCCGTTGCTGCTTTCCATTATTGTTAGCCTGAAAAAGAGTTAGAAATGGGATACTGTGGTATCGAGTTGCACGCGATCGATTCTTCGCCATCCCTACGCAAACACATCGGCGCTCTCGTCTCCCTTCCAACATCGTTTGTTGCGTAATCCCCCGTGATGGCCTTTTGACTACTTGCACAATAAATACCTCATAGGATCCCCACTCCATACATCATTCCCCTCCTCGTCAGTCTGCTGTGAACCCTTCAAAACAATTTAGAAAATTTTGAAACTAGGTCACAGACACCAACGACTCTTTTCCTCCTGTCGACCCCGTCCTCTCAATCCATATTAAGAAGTCTCCGAAAACAAAGTTATACTGAATAGCGCCTACAGGTTTACGGTGCACTTCCAACAAAAAAGAATTATCCAAAACATAATGAGCTATCACAAGGAAACCCTCAAATCACACAAGTGAAGGTATTCATGACAGTTTATATGAAAATATTTAAGACATAAACATGGAATAAATGTCGTAATAACTTGTTATTGCGGAGTTGATGCGACTTTTGGAGCGGATGTGGTCTCACAAGTAATAATTATGCGTTTGCATTTAACATCAAATCGAAATGCAACAATGAAAAGACGACTGAATAAAACTGCGATGCGAATATTTTAATTTTTTACTGCATGAAAGCATCACAGCTGCAAAATTGAAAAAAAATGTGGGCACTCGATCGAGGTCAAAGGTTACGTTCTTGCTCAATTGTGGATTGGCAGAAAGCGATGTAATTCGCAGAATGAATGTTCGTAGCAGTTTAATTGTAATCGTGAATCAAATATCAAAAGTACCGCCAACAATGGCTACTTCCCGGTTGCATTCAAGTGTTCATCACACAACGATTAGTTAAGGTAACTCATCGCACACACAACGGCATTAAAACCCTTAAAGTCTTCGATTTAAAGTAAGATGAAGGATACTCGCCGTTTCATTTCGAATAACCTAAAATGACTCAAATCATGCAAAAACGCTCCTCCACTCATATTTCACTTCAGCAGCTCCGCAAAGGGGCACATCAAAAGTCGTCAATGTATATAACGGGTCGAATGGTCCAATCAAGGTAACTTCTACGACTAAACTTCAACAGTGATATATGGCGAACGAAGATGCACTTCAGAATCAACCTATGTGCGATTTTACAAATATACTCAAGCATAATATTGGGTTACCTACCTGTTTTGATGCAAGATTTGCAGTAGATGTTACGGCACTATCGAGTTTATCTGGCGTGGCACTTTTCTTTTCGGCGATCCGTTTCGAGGAACCCGTAGTCTTTGAGCTATTAATTTTTGTAGATGTGACCCGTTCTGTATGCAACCCACCCCTACCCATGCGATTGGCACCTATAGCAGCACCTCTTGCTTGTCCTCGATCACTCTTTTCTGACGAATTTTTCATCGTTCCATCATTTTTGGACGCTCGTTTCTCGCCATCCTTCTTCGCTTTTGTTTCCTCTTTGAGCGTTTGCTGGCTTTGGGCGGCCGATTTCCTACGATCTGCACTTTGAACGCTATATCTTTGATGTTGAATATTATGCGACTTTTCGGATTGTGGCATCGATCCTTGTTGCTGTTTCTTGTCAGTCGACTTATTTTTTTGCGCCTAAAAATAGAAAAATGGAAATATCTACTTTAAGCTTCTATTTTCTGAGATATTTTATCAATAAAAACTGAAATTCGCTGTCGAAGCCGCAAAAAAAGAAGAAGGCAATTATAGCAGTTAAAAGTAGCATGAATGTGGAGAGATATTGTTACATCGCGAAACTCATCAATTCAGGCCCAAAAAAGTCATTCATTTCAAGACAGTCCAAACAGGATATAAAGCCCATCCATAAGTGCGATGCTAGATCAATCAACCTACCTACTGAAACCAATTTCTGTTGAGGCATGCACCGTAAATGATTACAAATAACTCGCACGACCGGACCAAGCTGGATTCTTTTGTGGTCGGATGCATTCATCACGGTCACGAACTACTATATCCGAATTTCAGCTCAATACTAGACCAACAGACACAACCAGTAGAATGGCTCCCTTCATTAGCTATGCTTTACGAGTGATGAACAAGCAATCTGCTCACCAATCCAATTTCGGCTTTTTGCACTCGATTCGATTTGCTGCATGAAAAGTCAATGAAATTCCGTCTGAATATTCCACTGAGGGACAAGTTTTGCGGTAAATTAGCAAACCAAATTATACGGAAGTGTCAAACGATTATGATCGAATCAAACGAAAGCACAGGAAATGTTCGCTATATATTGAGTGTGATGAAGTCATGATATCAGCTATAAAGCAAAATGCCTCATGCATAAAGCTGACTTTGTCACACACACACGAGTTACAAGCCTGTGAGTTTCCTCCGGTCCACTGTACATAAATTCTTTATGGTTAAATATGGTTAAATAAAGCAATTTGAATGAAAAAAAAGTTCAAGAAAGATGCCGTGGGAATTGGTATCATATGCGTTTTTGCATCTCGCTCACCAAAAATATGCAAAATTCTCCTAAAAAATCTTCTATAAACCTTTGTTCTCTCATCTGACCTGTGAATGACTCGACTAGTAAGAAGCTTCTGCAACACCAGACACGCATGTGCAAACACACACACAGACACGACGTAGCCACAAAGCACGTTGGCAAGCAAACCAGCAAAAGTGGGCAATAATTCGGACGTGTTCGTCTATGCGCATCGGTCAGCTATGTGAAAAATGAATTGGCGACTAACTGGTCGAGTCGATCTCTTATTACTGCACTGAACACGAAGTTCTACATGAATTCATCCGCGCACCTCATTTGGATGCATTCAGATGTCCTCTCGGACGTCCGATAGGCTAAGATTTAAAAGTCTACCTGAATATTTGACTCATAACTCTCTCTGCATTCGCAGTCTTCCACAAGTCTCCATTAGCGTTACTACAGAATTATACAATAATGTGGAGGGCACTGTCGTGACGACGGGTGTTTAGAACGGTCAGAGTGGCCAGATTTGAGGTCGGAGCGGTCAGAGTAGCCACAATGGTTCAAATGGTCAGAACTATTAGTGTGAATAGATATGTGCACATGGTATGTTGGAGCTTACTTCGACGGACCGCTTCCTCTCATATTTAATGACCACCAAGCGTTTTCTTCGAACACAGCTCCATGCATGTCCGCATCTCCTTTGCACAATATTCATCTCCTTCATTCCTCGCGTAAGTTATATGCACATATTGCTCTGGCCTGTGATGTCGGTTTACAACGCTTTTTGATGGTGCTATTTTCATTTCAAAAGTTGCTGAAAACTGTGCGGCAAAATGCATTCATTCATCCCGAAATTAGGCGAGGGGATGGGGGGGGGGGGGGGGGGGGNGGGGGCGGAGAACATGACAGTATTTTGCAAGGAATTTTGAGCAGCTTTTAGTTAGGAATTCAAAGGGTTCAGATTTGAAAGGAAAAAAAATGGCCTTGCTTCCTCTCCACCACGGGTAAGGAAGGTCGATGGACATAGAGAAAGGACATGGTCACTCCTGCTCCCTACGACGGCTATAATCTCCTCCTTTCCGGCTGTGGCATACTACTTTTTCTCCTCCCAAGCATCGAACCAGTCCTCTTACTGCTTCATGCAAATCTACTCTGCAATTGAACCACTTCTCATCTCCTCCAGCCATCACAGCGCTCTCCTTTACTACCCTCTTGTTACCCTCATCTCTCATTCCTTCTATGTGCGCCTGGAAACCTATAAAAAATTGGCATTAAAGCATTTCAATGAGCACCTCTCTGATTAGTCCATGAGCAAAAGACACCTCACACAGTTATAAGTCACCTCCACATGCAAAAATTAGCGCGCAACGCAGCATGCACGAGAAAAGTTGTCATTCTGTTTGCAGAACGGAAAGTGCACCAGGAGGAACCCCATCGTTGCGCTCGTCGATAAAAAGGGATGAGGAAAGGACCCCTCTCTTCTCATCACCCTCCTCCTCCCCGTCTCCCTGATGTCAACCTTGTCCTCCATTTTTTACTCAGATCGTGCTCTACGCCCTGCTATGCAACAATCCCCTCCCCACTCTCCACTGAACATAATTTATTTTCAGCCTGGGCTTCGGTACCATTTCATGCAAACATCACTTCCTCAAATTTCAACAAGACAATAAGACGACAGAATCTGAGATGAGATATTAGCTGATGTTAAAAAACACACCGTATCGTTTGTAACAGAGACCTTCATATGTGATGCATCGCTAGACGTTACATGACGTTCAGATTTGTTCTTCGATTCAGTACGATCGTCGTGCAGTGCAAATTCACTGCGTGGTGTGCCGCGTCCACGACCCCTTCCCCTACCACGTTGTTGGGAACTCCACAATGAATGCCCACCATATCCACCTCTTAGACTTCGACCCATTTCAGGCACATTCTCCTTCCACGTATCTGCACTGCAAATGAAAATCAGTTCACAGGCTTACAGCGACATGGAAAGTCTCACTGTCATAGGCATTTCGACGCGTTATATAAGCTTGGTTTGGGAAACATGAATATGGTAAAAATTGAAAGGAGATTGAAAGTATGGCCAATAACCTCAGAAATATTTCGCTGTTTCATGTGGTGCAGCGGAATGAGTCTTTCTTCTCAACGAGATTGCTGCCTTGTAAAAGGATGGCCGTCACTAATGTCATTGGCGAAAAAAGTCAGTATAGACAAAAAACGGGACTTCTACAAAATGAGAAGCATCTCTGAGGAGCTTGCATGAAATACACCCTTAAATGCCGTTTTCTAAACCAACCAGTTCCACAAACTGTCAAAAAAAATTAATCTTCGCAGCAATACGCTCAGCTTTTTCAAGTTAGCCGATTGCTCGTGCAAATCTCTCCAAAAACCGATTTTAATGCGTTTTTTTTTTTTGCGTTAAAAAGCCGATCATCGGAATATTGTGCTCATGCGTATATCTGTAGGTCTATTCTATAGTTTCAACTTAAGGCCACAAAATTCGTAAATAAAGTACAAAGATTGGTTGACCTCTCATGTTCCGAAGTCGGAAACATTTAAAGGTGCGTTAAAAATTGTTCCTATTTTACCACTGATGTTTTCGTTTTTTGCTGGCCGGGTCGCAAAAAAAATTTTGAAAAAGGGATGAAACCGCCTGCGATATTTTCTATCAAAGAATATATTCCATTAGGAACTAATCAGTCGAATGACTGTAACTACAGAAAAGCACCGCTCAGTCAGCTCCTCTGGCCCTTACCGTTGCTAACTCCGCACGACCTGGCCGATGTGAAGTGCAGCCGGAACAGATGGTCGACGCATTCGAGTGCACTTTAACTCATTTCAAATTTCCGACGCATTTAAATGTTTGCACCTTTTTAAAAGTTGGTAGATTATTGTAAAAATAGGACCGGTGTGCAATGCACCTGTCAAAATTTGGAGCTCCGTCTTCAACACTTCTTGACTTGAAACTATGCGGCGAAAGCTAACATGAGTGTAGATATGACATCATATGAGTGCAAACTAGATACACAGTCAGGTATTCGTGGATGTCACAAAATCAAATGTTCAGCTTTCTTATACCTCTTCTCTCTCTCCCGCCCCGCCCCCCCCCCCGCCCTCGCCCCTCCCACTCCGACACTCAGAAAACCGTCACCTGGTTTTACCGGCGTCCCATTCTCGATCCCATTCTTTCCCCTTTGTATTCTTTGCTGATGCTGGCTTATCGTTACCATTCTGAAAATATTTCATAATATCAGCAGTGATACTGATTATGAGCTCCTGAATTAAATCGGCGATCTTGAACACATTCTTATCAAAAAACATCGCGCATGCTTTTATATATTCAGCTATCTACATATTGATGTTCATCATCGGTGTGACATGAAATAACCGAATTTCCGAGTTGCAAAATGGCTAAAGACTAGAATTAATGCTTGCAGCAAATCAATTCGACTGCATTGTAAAACAGCAGATTTGATTGCAACATTGCCTTGATCGCTATCCATCAAATGTCAAACTGCTAATGATCCTCAAGGAGCAGTTCCATCTTTATTGATTACTGCNACTGCCGTAGATTTTCCGCAAATTTTGCTGCTGTAGTAAACATTCAAAAGCATAGCATGAGAATCTTATAGCTGGCTAGTGTCCCATCATAAGCACAAAGAACTGGGAAAGCACGTCAGTGCAATTGGAAAAAAAGCTTTTGCAGTACCATCAGACGTGCAGACGAAGATATAATGCAACAATTTCATAAAGCAGAAAATAGCTGTAATAATACATGATTAGTGATAAAAATTATACTTAATTTGAATCAACGACTCATACGACTCTTCTGCTAAATGTGAATTCATCCTACCCCATCGGCTATGAAATGCGACTCAGCTGATGGAAATGAGACCATAGCAGCTATAAATGGACGCATATTTCCAGACATATTTAAGCATATATAGTTCTTTTAAAAATCAAGTTCATCACACAATGTGGACTCTACCCATACATTTCTATTACCCTTACTTCAACGCATAAATACATCAAATACGCACACATAAGCATATGCGTATATGTATACAGTTCATGTATATGTAAATATAAATATAAATAAGTGAATATACATAAATATATAAACTTGTTAAGTATATATACTTAAACATACGCATAAAACACATACGTTTGCATATACTTATCAGTATATGAATGCATATATACACAATGCGAACGCACGCACGCATATCCACACATCGTGCTTACGCACAGACACCTTTCGCAATGGTTCGCTTTGCAGATGAAAACTTGCAAAAGCTCGCAACAAGGTATTGCATTTCAGAGAATCGATACGGAGTGATACCTTCTGAGATTCTTTCGCAGGCGATTGTAATGATCCTCCAGTCTCGCTGGCGAATGTCTCGCGGTCTTTATCAACCTCCTATATACTGAATGAATTGTTCTCAGAGTGCACATTAAAGTGGCAACAATTTAGTGACTATTGATGAGGACACAAAATTTAAAAATAATTCTCAAACGTCATAAAACTTCTNCTCAAAGGTCATAAAACTTCTTTGGCACATCAGCATTCGAGAATGGACACTAGATGAACGTGGCCACCGGAATATATTCAATTTATTTATGAGTGTGGTTTGACTCAGCATTGCGTGATTGATTATCTCTCTACACCTCCACCTCTTCATTACCTTTTTGCACCTCCACCTCTTCCGAAAATTTCAATCGAGCTGATCGTAATGAGTATTACAGCCTCGGAGCGCTACATAATAGTACTTGTTAGAGGAGGACATTTGACGCTGCATACCTCTTTCCTTCGTGCAATTAATTCATTTTTCTTTCTGATTTCCGCTATTTTCCTGTCGAGAGCTTCCTCATCTTCCTTCGACCTCACTTTTTCACCCTTTTCGTTCATTTGCCTCCACCCTTCGTTGAATGCTCTGAAATGAATCGATTTGGATATACTAATAAAATAACACCGCTTCATACGTTTTAATATTCGACTTGTGTTCACAACTGTAACTTGCAAATGAACGAATTTCCTTTAGCAAAAAGCGCATAGTTCTGTTGATATACGACGATGTTGCACAAATCCAAACGCATACTATCGAGCGAGAAAACCGCACAACATATACTATAGCCCATAAACCTCATACGACATATACTGAGGGGTAGAGACGTTGTACAATATATGCTGTAAAGGAATAGCCTTATAAAATTAATGCTGCAAGCCGGAAATACTATTTATGCGAAAAGAATAACAGTACAACCTCATTAAGCCAACAAGGAACCTACTATGGAAGGAAACTCAGTTGAATAAATTTAATAAATTCCCATTGATAGCAGTGAAGAAATGAAAGATTCAACGAGATGATGAAGAGGTCTTTCAACGTTGTAACAGTTTGTGGCATGCTAGACTAAGGGTAGAGTGCATCCAGCGAAGATATCGATCCTTTTGGTATTGGTGAGGCCGACTGAGGCAGTTTAATATCACTCAAAATAAATATTGGCCATATCGCAGCAGTCACTACTCAGCATATAAAAAATTTAATGCAATGATTCTTTTTTCATTTGATAGGAATTAACTTGGAGAATAGAAAAGAGAAGAATTCCCTCTAGAGAAAGGGATTTTCTTATGTGAATTTTTTT